>CAJFCO010017382.1:10836-24725 GCA_904066015.1 Synergus gifuensis | reverse complement strand
TATTTTTTTATATATATATATATATATATATATATATATATATACACGACAATTATGACTCCTCTGAGATATGTACACTGAAACCTGGATTTGAGTCCCCCAGATTTCTTTCATTCTGAGAAAGTTGGGTTGGTCCGAAACAAAGATGAGGGGAGGTGAGGTGTCGAGAAGAGAAGCGCCGCGAGATAGACAGTGCTCGGCTCGACAATAGCGTAGTCACAAGTGGACAGTACCCACTAAGACAGTTAGCTCTAGTTCGCAAAGCAAACACTGGTACATACGCCATGTACATACGCCATGTACATGTCCAACTGACCAACCGCAATGCGACAGCAATCAAGGTTCCAGTGTAATCTGATTAAAAGCGTCACCACACCTATGGAAAATTAGCGTGGATCATCTTATTTGTTTCTTTTGATAGTCACCTAATTAGATGAATAGAAATAAGAGGAAAAAAATTAGTTGAACTACTTTCAAAAGATAACTTACGATATAACATGCTAAAAATTTCCATAACGTGACAAAATATATGAAAACTTTTGCAGAATTTTCAAAACTGTATTTGACTGTACATACTTTAGAATTTCCATCTATAAATATGTACAAATGTACCTTCATTGAAAGGTAGAGTTTGTGCACAAGAAGTTCCAGGATTTTCCTGATGTATCTGTCCTTCTGCATGGAATTTTCTAGCTTCTTATTATCCATACTTTGTGCAGTTTGAAAATCCCAAGAATTAATTATTCCCACGTTTAAAGATTCCGCTTCAATATTCAGCAGAGAATTTTCAAAACAAGTCAACTAGTTGATAAATCACCACTTATACTTTATGGAGACGATTGTTAAACTACACTGTCTGATAGTGAATGAATAGATAGAATTGCAGGGAATTTTCTAGCTGCTTATTATCCATATTTTGTGCAGTCTGAAAATTCGAAGAATTCATCATTGTCTGCACGTTTAAAGATTCCGCTTCAACATTCAGCAGAGAATTTTCAAAATCAGGCCAACTAGTTGATAAATCACCACTGATACTTTTTGGAGATGCTTGATAAGCAACACTGTCTGATGGTGAATTAGAAGTATTAGAACATGTTTTGTAAGATTGAAAAACTTTATTCACTGACATTGCGAAGGTGTAAAATCAACGTTTTACTTTCGTATCTGTCGTTCTTTCGGAATTAGTTTGTATGTCACTTCGTCGAACTTAAGGAACGAACTGAATGAAAATTCAGTTTTTGCTCCAAGATAATCCCCAAAATTTAGAAATTTTACTACCGACTGGAGCGCCACAACGCAGCACGACCTGGAACCAAATTTAGTCGTCTCGTTAAAAAATTCTAGAGCTAGTCAAAAGTATAAAATGTTCATAAAATGGGACAAATTGTGTTACTCGGAGATTTTTGGAATTGCTGATTACGAATCCGATGTGAAAAATTCAAAAAACAATATATCGGATTTGTCACCGGCAACCTCGAAAACCACCTAATACCAATTTTGAAAAGAATCAAACATTTATTTAGCATACTCGTCCACCATATTGGATCCGCCTTTTCGTTTTTTGAATTTTTGACATCGAATTCGTTATCAGCGACACCAAAAACCTTCGAGTAACTGGATTCGACATCGATTTTGTATCATTGGGTTGTATTAAATTTATGGAAACAGCTAAAAGCCAATCGTTGTATGGTATTGTAATCGGCTCTACTTGGAACATGATTACATAATAATAGTATATGAGTCTACATATTACGGCATAAATACGTTACTAGTAGTTATGCTTCCATAAAAATTAAAGCGTAGGATTTGAACCTGGAATTTTAAATCCAAGAGTTGTGACGTGTCGTAAACAAGTTTGAGATATGTTCTCGCTCGGCGCGCCTTCGCACATTTGCAGTTATCTTATCTAGAGAGGTAAAAGCACGAAGCATTACTGAGCGACAAAAAAGTGAAAATAAATGGGCGCCACTCTTTTACGACATCAACGTAATGCGAGTTACTACTTCATACGGAGTCTCCCATCTCCCGTCTTCATTGGCTACTCCAATCATCTCACTCATCCGTTTCAGCTTCTTTCCCCTATAAACTCAAATAGCCCTTTTTATTTTCCAAAATCGGTTCTATTTGTGTCAATATTATTATGTGAATTCAAGTGTTGACTTTTCTGTATAATTTTTTCATTACTCGATGTAATGAAAAGATATCGTTAAAGCGGAAACTGAATTTAATGTGAAATTGGTATAATTGAAATCAAAGGATTGAATATTAAATATTGAATATTCGCGTAAAACATACGCGAAACATGACATAATTGAATGTGAGCACTCCCGAGAAAAGAATAAGTTACACAATGCGAAAATACCGAGAGATCAAAAATGGCGCAGTGGCCATCGTGAATCGGGAATTATTATTTCTAATCCTTTTTTTAAGATTATGAGCCACTCTGGCCTTTGTCCTCAATTAAAATAAGAATGCACGAAAAAGGATTCTCGCCACTAGAACTTCTAGAAAGAGAGTGAAGAACGAAGATCAAGGCGGAAGTTCATAGATAGGTGGACGGAAATCAGTCAGCCACCGACATGGAAATTGAATCCATTACGACCAATCACAATAATGATCCAAGTTATGTGACTAGTGACGTAGTTCAACAAAGTCCTGTCACCAGTCACCAATATTACTAATCAATAATGTGCCTTGCACTTGCATTTATGAATGTTTATGACGAGTCCACGGAATGACTGAACATTCACTAATGTGTTTCAAGAGAGAGAGAGGGGGGGAGAGGGGGAGAGAGAGAGAGAGAGAGAGAGAGAGAGAGAGAGAGAGAGAGAGTTTCATGAATAAAAGGATTTTTTATGCCTTAACCGGCTTTCTCCCTATAAAAATGCAGTGTTAAATTTATTTAAATCCCTGGAACATTTCTTTTTCAGACGATATAATTTTTCATTATATGCCTTTATTTTAACTAAGTTTTCGAGCCACCTACGGTAAGGCAATTTCGGACTCAGGTCTAAACACGCGTGGTTCCGCGCGTCACAGCTGTCCACTGAGACGGCAAATCCACAGCCTGAGAGGTGACGGACTCTGGCGGCTGGCGGGAGTACTGACGATATTCAAATAGTTGACTTCCTTCCTTTTTAATCGGTCAATAAAACATCCTTCCTTCACAATAAATCCAAATCCTTGATTTCCTTGATATCCTTCGTAGTTCGGAATGGCTCAAGGTTTACATGAAAAGTATATTCAAAAACAGTTAGAATTTATTCTATATTTTCAACAGTGCTCCGAAAGTTCGTGGTGTGGCTCTCTTTTTGGTTGTGAAATATCGGACGACGCGAGTGAAAATAACTATTGTCTCCTCTGCCGGCTGACTGTATCTTTGACGGTACAGATTAAAATCTCCAACGTCACAAATCTTAGAGTCACACCGGTTTCCTTTAAATCCAAAATTATGCCAACGATTGAAAAAGGACTTCTTCACAACTAGACTTCTAGAAAGAGAGTGCTGGAGATTGGTGAAGGCGGAAGTTCGTTGACAGGTGGGCGGAAATCAGTCAACCACCATCATGGAATACGAGTCCATCACAACCAATCACAATAGTCACTCAAATCATGTGACCAGTGACGTAGTTCAATCACTTTGAAATGTATATACTGAGTCCACGGAACGTTTGAGCATTCACTAATGTCCTATTCTAAAAAGGACATGCATTTCGGCTAACTTCATGCGTAACGCCTGGTTACGCATGAAGTGAGCAGTAAGCCTCATGACATAAAATATGACGTAAAATCCTATTATAAAAAGATGATGAGGTTGAAGTCGAAAAAACCTAACGCCCTTTCCGGCAATCTGATTCGTTGTCACGTAAGTATCGATAGTGCTTTTCGACAATCGACCGGTTCGCGCGCTCATTTAAATTTTGTTTCGTTAATCATAATTTTTCAACAATTAAATTAATAATTAATTAACAGCTTTTTTAATAATTATAATTATAATTAACGTAAAACATATATATGTATACACTTATGTAATCATTTTTTAACCTATTTAATGCTTTTGTGCTGAAATGTGTTAATAGATTATGTAAACCTATTAACCTTCTAAACTACTGATACGTAGTTGAGAAGGGTTGGGAAGTTACGTGCCACTATTAGGTTTTAGATATTTCACGTTGTGAGGGCGTTGTCCCATGGATCCGGAATGCGTTGCGTTTTTACGCAAAAAAACATGAGAGTGAGAGAGGTAGTAGTCATCGTGTGTCTCTCTCACTCTCATGGTTTTACGCCAAAACGCAACGCATTCCGGATCCATGGGACGCGACCCTTACACTCTTACTTTTATATATGAACCTTGGCATAGAAATGTTATGAACCGGAAACGCGAGAACGTGATAAATGCATCAACGTGAAATCAATCATGTCCATGAACTTAGCACAACAACCATAGAATATGCAACTTTTGTTTAATGAAATCGTTTGGTCATCATTTGGTCATGCTGGGAAACCAAATTTGGTCATTTGGACGTCAAAACTGAAAAAAATATAGATTTTTCAAAATTGGAGTGCTAACTTCACGCTTGCACGATAAATTTTAATATTTTTCAAAAATTCTTTCACCAATCGTTTGGTCACGTTTGGAAACCCCCTTTTGACGTTTGGACGACAAAATTGTGTGGTTTATCAAATTTTTAAAAAAATCACTAGCCCTACAAATTTTAAAATTTCTGCAAGTTTCTTTCAGCATTCAATTTATAATCGTTTGGCGGCGTTTGGAAGCCTATCTCCAGCATTGTGTAATGCAAATCAATAAAGTTAAAAAAAATTAAAAGAAATTACAAACTCCCCTAATCTCAAACTTCAATTGGCGGCTTTAGTATTTTTCAAGATATTCTTTACCTAAACGTTAGATGATTGGTTGGTGATGTTTGGAAATGTTATTTTAATAAATATTGATTATAATCATTAATGCCGAAAAAGAGTTTTACCTTTTTTTTTCAAATCTTTAGTTAAAAATTAAAATCTGCAATAAAGTTAGACCGGAAATTCACTAGATGGCGCTATATTTGCGCCAGCTTTTGAAATTATACTTCTTCATTATTTTTGTTTATATTAAGGTTGTGATTAATTTTCTTGTGCGTATATGATTTAATAAAACTCATTACAATAACTCGTTTTTATTTGAATAGAATGGAAGTACAATAGTTCAATCGGGCAATCCCGCGAACCCATGTCTTTTCGAGAGTTTCAGACATACTACTTAAGAGACGCTCGCACACACACAACGCTAGCTTTTGTTTTAACATGCGGAGAAAATATAAACTAAAATTGGTGTTCGCATGGCGCTATTCGTGTGGCAGTAAAATTAAAGAATTTAATTTTGAAAACGTACATAACTGCCTGCCTTGAAAGTTTCACATGCTTTCAAAGGAAATCTAAAAGTTAAATAATTAGACAAGATATAGAACTCAAAACAGTAAATTATAAGAATTTATATAATCTTATAAAGAGAATCAAATATAATCAATTTCGCAAGTCAAAACACAAATAGTAGGCAGAGATCGCTTAAAAATCTTTCCGCTAGCTACTCTTACCAATACTACCCTAGTTAAACCATCATTACCAGGCCGCACCTCGACAATTCTACCAGTTGGCCACGTAAGAGGCGATGTGTTATCTTCCTTTAGTAGAACTAAAAGTCCAGGCTTCAATTAATCTGGAAGGATTCTCTTCCACTTAGATCGTTGTTGGAGCTGAGTAAGGTACTCCTTTGACCATCTGTCCCAAAATCTTTCCTTCATTTGAATTAAAAGTCCATATCTAGTAACCCTGTTTTGTGGAATATCCTTGTAATCAGATTCAGGGATAGCAATTAAAGGCTCTCCAATGATGAAATGCCCAGGTGTCAAAGGTTCGAAGTCGTTCAAGTCATTTTGTAAAGGACACAATGGTCGGGAATTCAAAACAGCCTCAATCTCAGCTGCAACCGTAGATAATTCTTCAAAAGTGAGAGAAGTCAATCCAATAACCTTTGTCAAGTGGGTCTTAGCTGATTTGACAGCTGCTTCCCACAAGCCTCGAAAATGAGGCGTAAGAGGTGGAATGAAACTCCACTTGATAGATTTAGACGCAAGAAAGCTTCCGATCTCGTTACGAGCCTCAGCAGTCGAGAGAAATTCATAGATAGCCCTCAACTCATTGTTTGCTCCAACGAAGTTTGTCCCATTATCCGTAAAAATTTGTTCACTCCTACCACGTCTAGATACAAATCTCTTAAGAGCGTTCAAAAAGGCAGGAGTACTCACGGCCGATACAACCTCGATGTGTACTGCTTTAGTAGCAAAGCAGACAAACACTGAAAAATAGGCCTTTCCTGTGACATTCCGAGAAATCCTAATAGTAAATGGTCCAGCGAAGTCGATCCCACATTTAAAGAAAGGTCTCGCAGGTGTAACTCTTTGACATGGTAGGTCTCCCATCAACTGGTATAGACTTGTAGGTTTAATTTTAAAACACACTAGACACTTTCGAAGTGGACCGTTGACAGTTCTTTGACCATCGATTATCCAAAACCTTAAGCACAATGTAGCCAAAAGTCCTCCAGGACCCACATGCAAGTTTTGATAATATTCGTGCATTACGATGAGTTTTACAAGAGGATGATCTTCGGCAAAATGGCTTGATGCCTCTGAGTTTCAGGAATGTCGGCATGACGCAGCCGTCCACCAACCCTAATAATATTTTCGTCCAAGAACGGGTGAAGAGAGAGAAGCTTGCTGCGTCAATCCAATTCATGGCCCTGTCAAGTTTGACTACAGTTAGAAAATCTGTTAGTTTACTGTCAGAATGTAAACAATTATGCTTGAAACGTAACATGTAAGCGACTACTCGTTTCAATTTCCCTAACAAAGAGAAATTCTCGATCAATTTAAAGTTTGAAATCGTAGAAGACAGAGATACGTTCCTTTTCCTTTCAGGTACATCAGAGGGAGCAACATAATTTTCGATGACCCATTTATCCTTCTTTTCCGCTAACCAATCTGGTCCATTCCACCATAATTTTAATTTACCTAACTGCTGCGCCTCCGTTCGACGCGATAAGACGTCCGCTGGATTATTTATCCTTGGATTTCACATGATTCCAGTTTGCATCAGGAACGGTCCTCTGTATTTCACCGACTCGATTAGCAACAAAAGTATTCCATTGACCTGAATAAGTACTGATCCATGCCAAGACGATTGTGGAGTCTGTCCACAAATAAGTTTTTTCTATTGGAAGTTTGAGAGATTGCATAACTGATTGATGCAAT
This sequence comes from Synergus gifuensis, assembly GCA_904066015.1. Taxonomy (NCBI): domain Eukaryota; kingdom Metazoa; phylum Arthropoda; class Insecta; order Hymenoptera; family Cynipidae; genus Synergus; species Synergus gifuensis. Next base: position 17,418 of record CAJFCO010017382.1, on the reverse strand, counting down.
TTTGCGAGAAGATTCGCTTAACACAATTCAAGTCTAGCAAGAGTTATCTTACTAAGTGGCGCTACCCTTGATTTAGCGCAAAGGAGCTGCGTGTGATAAACTCCTGAAATTTCCTTGGTCCTAAGATACAAACATGCACCATAAGCGGTCTCTGAAAAGTCACGAAATCCGTTAATCTGTATCTCAGTTGGGTTTTCAGTCAAAACAAAACGTGGTATTTTTAATTGAGCCATTTGAGGCAACTGTCTTTGATAGTTAGTCCAACTGGTATGTAGTTCTTGAGGGATAGTTTCATCCCAACCAATGCTAGATTGCCATAAATTTTGCATAATAATTTTAGCTCTTATTATGAGAGGTGCGATTAATCCAAGTGAATCGAAGATTCGAGCTATTGCTGATAATGTTGATCGTTTGGTGGCAATTAGAGGTTCCTCAGAGGCATATACTTGATACTTAAAAACATCTTCACTGGGGTTCCAAATCAAACCCAGAGTCTTTGCTTCTTGACTACCAATATGGTGAATGACACCGGAATCAATTGAATTATGTTCGATGATAGAAAGCTCATTCGATATCCATTTTCGAAGTTCAAATTGTCCTGATATAACTATAGATTCCACCTCAGATTTTGATTTTTTGGCAGCTTCGATAGTCGATGCTCCAGAAATAAAATCATCGACGTAAAAGTCGTCACAGATGCTTTAAGCAGCTTCCGGGAACTCACCTCGATATTCGTGAACCAATTGCATGAGGCATCTAGTAGCGAGAAATGCAGACGGACCCAGTCCGAAAGTTAGACGACAGAACCGATATGATAAGAGAGGTTGATCCGGGTTTTCTCTCCAAAGAATCCATTGTAGATTCTGATCATCTTCATCTATTTGGACCTGTGGATACATTTTCCAAATGTCTGCCGTGATAGCATATCGATGTTGGCGAAATCGGATTAAGATGGAAAATAAACTCTGTTGTATAGTTGGGCCTGTTTCGAGTATTTCATTTAGGGAGATTCCCGATGTTGTTTTAGCAAAAGCATCGTATACTACTCGAAGCTTTCTTGAAGTGCTTGTTTCCTTAATTACTCCATGATGCGGAAGATAATTAACAAATTTGTTTGGTTGGTCAGTTGATGCTGGAAGAAGATGTCCTAGTGCAATATGGTCCTCGATAGCAGCCTTGTAACGTGCATGTAGATCAGGATTCTTGAGAAGCTTTCATTCTACAGATAAAAATCTCCTTGCAGCAATATGCTTAGATTCTCCAAGTAATGAGATGTCAGCACGGAATGGGAGCTTGACTATAAAACGACCATTTTCTGCTCTTCGAAAAACAACATATAGATGGAAAACTCTTAGATCTATTAGATGGAATCCGTAATAGACCAGCAACAACCCATCCAAATTTGGTTTTCTGCAAAACTGGCAAATTCTTACCGAGCTTTATCTGACCAACACATAGTAAACTCCAAAATACTGAAGTGTCAAGTATTAGATCAATTTTACCTGAGATGTGAAAATCCGGATCAGCTAAGGTGAGATCCTCTGGGATTAAAAGAGACTTTCTGTTGATCCTTTGAGTTGGGAGCATTTCAGTGGTGTGATCTGTTACCAAACATTGAATCTCTTCCCTGTAGCCATTTATTCGCGACTTTATGGTTATGTCGACAAAATGGGAAAAGTTTACAGAAATCTAAGCGATTCCTGACACCGGCATGTCAACTCTTTGTTTTCGTAGCATTAGCAAATCACACAGCTCAGTGCTGATGTAACTGGACTGCGTTCCAGAATCTAAGAAAGCTCTGCATTGATGAGGCTGACCTTGTTTATCGAAAACGATGATACTAGCTGTTGCAAGCATTCTCTGATCGCTGAAATCGTTTGAGCGGCTTGGAAAAGACACGATTGCTGTAGCTGACGTTAATTTTGGTTTAGTATTATCTCCGTTGTGAACCGCTTCTATAGATGAACATACGTTGCGATTTATTTGTTCACGTTGACCCATGGAGTCCCCAGTGGAATTGTCGAAGTGGAACAAGGTATGATGCTTCTTGTTACATCGTAGACAATTACTGGATGAACAATTCTGAAATGCATGATTGTTTCTTAAACAATTTGTACATAATTTATGTTTTTTAACTTCAGCATATATATTTGAAGCTGATAACGCTAGGAAGCCGCTGCACTGATAAATCGGATGATATTCCTTACAATAAGGACATGTATTGTTTATAGAAGCATAAGATACGGCTTTCTTAGACGAGTTTTTTACATTAAAGTGCGAATTGTAAACCTTATTTTTACACGTGTCAATAGATAGAGACTCTAACATCTTACATCTCTCATTGAGAAAATCATTTAGTTCTTGCATAGTTGGCAATTCTTCTTTCGAGACGACTTTCGACTCCCACTCTCTCTTTGTAAGATCATCAAGCTTAGATGTTATTACATATATTAAAATTGAATCCCAAGAGTCCGTTTCTTGACCGAGATTTGTTAAAGATCGAATATTCTTTTGAAAGTTTTCCATTAATTCGCGCAAAGCAATGCCGGACGCTTTTTTGAGAGGTGGTGTTTCGAAAATCGTCTGTAGATGATTTTGTACACGAATTCGCTTGTCTTCGAACCTCTTTTTCAGTAAATCCCATGCAATGATGTAGTTATCATTTGTCATTTCTAATCCGTCAATAACATCGGCTGCAGAACCTAACAATGATGACTTCAAATAGAATAATTTCTGAACATTACCCAAAGCTTGATTTTTGTCGACTATTGCACTAAAAACGTCATGGAAGGCTGACCATTTCCCGAAATTACCGTCGAATTTAAGAATATCTATATTTGGTAATTTTAAATTGACTGAAGAATTGATAAGCGAGTTTTCAACATTTGGAATAGCGTTTGCTTCCTTGTTACAGAGAGATTGTTTTATAACTTCATTATTATCCGTATGTCGTCGCAAAAAACATCGAGCAAGAGATGTTAAATTATAGTAGCTATCCTCAAAATGCTTTCTCGCTGTAGACTCGATTTCTAGATTGTTGCTTAATTCCTCTATGTCTGCTTGTACGTTCTGGAAATCATTCCAGCTGTCATATATTTTTTCTAACCTCACTTCTAAATTCATACAAAGCTCAAAACTATCTTCAAAATTGTTTAAAAATTCACGAAAACTGTCCAAACGCGATTGTAATAATCTGCGATATTTAATTGCCTTTTCTAGTACCTGCTGAGACATTTTGACACTTTAGGAAGTATTCGCAGAAGACTCTAATCTTAATTATAATGATATGGTTTACTTACAAATATTAGGAGATAAACAGAACGATTTCAAATCGCATTAAGAATTATTTTACGTAAAACAGAAGAGTAGATGAAGCCAACGTTGTTTGTTATTTGTCATTCGATGACAACGCAATTGCCCTCTGGAAAGCTAACGATAGATGTTGAAGTTCGAAGAATTATTGGTAATGCAGGATCCTCTCTTATGTAGAGTGATTCGGTTGGTAAATTGGCAAGGTAGTTTCCATCTTTAACATAATCTTTAAGATTGTAGAATCTATATATATGGCCCACTTTTCTTATTTGATTAGAAAAGGGCACTATAATAGTATTTTGATGTAGAATCACTAGGCTCACTTGGCAATTGTCCTAATAGTGATATTGCGCACTGCTTACGAGTTCAATATTCAAAAATTGTTCATTGTTCAAATGATGCCTTGTCCAGAAAACTTGAGACAAAGGAAAAGATGGCGATGACCCTTTACGTCAAGACAAAGAATCTCGTAAAAGCGATATGGGGTCACGTCGATGAATGCTAAGCACTCGCACTGATGATTTTTTAACTTAATGTTTTTTGGAGAGCACAATGCTCCTCGGTGTCGCGATTTATAGAACTAATCGTTCAAAATTTGACTATTCCTGTTGCACTATCTCACAATCCAGCATGTGGTATGGAGAATTAGTCACTTTTTAAACTCGCGAATCCGAATAATAACCACTCTCTGCTACCAATGTTTATATTAAGGTTGTGATTAATTCTCTTGTGCGTATATGATTTAATAAAACTCATTACAATAACTCGTTTTTATTTGAATAGAATGGAAGTACAATAGTTCAATCGGACAATCCCGCGAACCCATGTCTTTTCGAGAGTTTCAGACATACTACTTAAGAGACGCTCGCACACACACAACGCTAGCTTTTGTTTTAACATGCGGAGAAAATATAAACTAAAATTGGTGTTGGCATGGCGCTATTCGTGTGGCAGTAAAATTAAAGAATTTAATTTTGAAAACGTACAATTTTATTATTTTCGCAGGATTACATTGGTAATAAATTTCATTTTTTAATTATTACAAATATAAAATGAAATCAAAACATTGTGAAAGTGAGACAAAATTTTTATCAATTATTTCGAAACCTAAGTGCCAAATTCCTTAAAGTATCCTTTCTTAAAAAATAGATGACCTGTCGAGTGTCCGCAGTTGATTCGTGATCTGATTGGTTGAGAGATGGTCACGTGGGATCGTTACAAGTGCGTAACGTGAAGTAATTATATAGGCGCGCGAAGCGCGCTGTGATATTCTAGTATTTCAAATACGAATTCAGAATTTTTCAGACGCACGGGGTTCCACGCGTCACAGCTGTCTACTGAGGCGGCAGATTCGCAGCCTGAGAGGTGACGGGCTCTGGTGTTTGGAGGGAGTACTGACGAGATTCAAGTAAATGACTTCCTTCCTTCCTTCTTAATCAGTCATTAAAACATCCCTCCTCAAAAATCCATGAAATCCGTCTGTCATCCTTCGTAGTTTGGAATGGGGCGAGGTTTACATAAAAGAGTAGATTCAAAAAGTAATTAGATTCTATTCTATATTTTCGAGAGTGCTCCGAAAGTTCGTGGTGGGCTCCCATTCTGGTTATCGATTACTGAACGACGCGAGTCAAATAATTACTGTCTCCGGTGCCAGTTAACCATATCTTTTGACGTTACAGATTGAAAATCTGCAACGTCACAAGTTAAACACATATGGCAACGATTTTTGGGTCTGACTCAAAATAAAAATCTTGAAATTAAAAAGAAGAATGATTTTGACGTTCTACCTTATTATCTTAGTTTTAAATTAATCCCAGTAATCGCTTTCTTCCTTATTATCAACAGCAACAAGGTTAAGGATACCACGTAACACGTTAACTTTAATAGAACAAGGTTTCTCTTAATAACGACTAAAGTTTCGGGGAACTCATTTAATATCAAACTAAAATGAGATCTTTAGGACGACCAAGAAAGCTTGTTTCGAAGGAGTCAATCTCATTACATACAGACTTTTGATTACAGACTCATTACAGAGTAATGAGGCAGACAATAACGTATGTACTTCCTGGGGAGTAGAAAGTACTTTCTATTCACACCGTTCGAAAAACGAAGTTGCAGATCCGCTCCGCAGGCATGAAAATAGGCCGAAATCATCGGGGTGTAATAAAAATACATTTGAAGAATTTTAATATATTATTTAAACGAAAAATGTTGTCAACGTAAAGAATTTTACGATAAAGAAACATTTTTTAACGTAAGTCTTTTACCGCGGTTAAATATAAAGTTTCTGTTTTATTTTTGTCAAAAAGTTTCTTTAATAGATTTCAATAATTATGAGGAAATGAAATTGTCAACAAACAAAACATTTTAATGCTCTGTTTAGTGAATGAACAGTGAACACACATCTGCTGTATATTGACTTTTCATGGCTTGTTAAGTGAAGCATGTTTTCCAGTAGTATGCCAAAACAATGCGCGCATAGGTTGTCCACTTTGAGAGCACAGTTTACAGGTTTTTACTCATTTATTCATACGATGGACATCATTGGTTAAGAACCTGAGCTGCCCGCCAGACAGAATCGTTTGGGTTATTTTCGAAATATTGCTAGATAACCTCCAAGTTTTCTTCGGTAGCAAGCGTTTATTGACGATCTTGATTTTCCTGTCGCCTGTCCACTGGAGTATAATGTGTCATAAAGTTGTTAACTATGCTGAAAAATAATCCAATTTTCACGAGAGGTATCCAATATATGAGAATATTGACTCTAAAAAAGCTCTATTTTAAGATTTTGGTACTCATAATTTTGTACATACTTCCTTAGAGTTCGATTAGACAATGAAATGTGTACTTCATATTTAATACGGAATTTTCTTATTGCTGCCACATAAGATTTGTCTTTTCCGTAGAAGGATTCTTTGAGAAATACCTTTCTTTCAGTTTTTAAATCACTCAATCGGGAAGCGTATTACGCAACAGAATGAAACTTTAGCTATAAACCTCAGACTATATCTATTATTCATTTAACTTAACGTAACTTTATATCTTAGTTAAACATTTTTACATAACAGTTATTCATTAAAATTTCATTGTACATACACAGTGTGTCCCAAAAATAACCGAACTTTCTGGATATAGAATAAAATACACATTATATTACCTTTGAAAGTATTATTTATTCAAAATAGGTTCCATTAGACTGAATACAACGTTTGGAACGATCAACCAACGCATGCATAGATTTTCTTATGTCATTGATAGAAATGTTCTTCA
>CAJFCO010017381.1:11330-24702 GCA_904066015.1 Synergus gifuensis | reverse complement strand
TCATAAAATTCCACAAAATTCTTAAAAAGTCCACAATATCTTTTAAAAAGCAGAAAATTCTCTTGAATTCTTTTAAAATTTTTGAAAATTCCACGACAATATTTTAAATCCCTTAAAATTTCTAGAAATCTTTGAAATTTCTTGAAATTCCACGACAACATTTAAAATCCCCTAAAAGTCCTACACAAACCTTTTAAAATCTCATAAAATTCCATAAAATCGTTAAAAATTTCTCAAAATCTTTTAAAACAGAAAAATCGTTTGAAATCCTTCCGAATTTTACGACAACCTTCGAAATCCTTTTAAATTCTACAAAATCTTTTAAAAATCAGCAAAATCTCTTGAAATCCCTTAAAATGATTAGATATCTCATAAAATTGCATAAAATCCTTAAAAATTACACAAAATTTTGTTTAAATCATAAAAATCTCTGGAACTATTTTTAAATTCCTTGAAATTCCCAGAAACCTCTTGAAATTTCTCCCAAAAAAAAGTAGTATAACGAAATATCTCAAAAATCTTGTAAATATTTTTGTTGAGTACTTGATTGGCTTTTGAATGGCTTGAAGTTGTAAGAAGTAAAATAAAATAATCGAGCGCGTTGGTTTGCTAGTTTTTTTTTAAATTTGATAAAGTAGAAATGGAATAAAAAGAAGATAAAGTATAGAAAAGTCGATTTTTCAATAAAATACCAAAAATTCCCCGTCCTAAATGAAATTCCCAGGTTTTTCCCGGTTTTTTCCAGATCAAATAAAATTCGCGGGTTTTTCCCGGTTTCCCGGTCCGCTAGACACCCTGAATACTTTAATATTTTTAAAATTTCAAAAATTTTGTAAAATTCATTTTCTCTATCTTAATAATCTTTTTGAGAAGGAAAATAGTCTGAAGATTGTTTTCAAATTCGATACATTCACACAATTCGCGCAGTTTCAAACCAATCAAGTTTTTGACAACAATGTGTTCGATATATTTGTAACATCACTTTTTTAAGATAGGATGTATAGATATAAAATATATAGATATAGATTTTATAAAACTATATAGATGGAAGTCGATATGAAGGTCAATTTTTCTGTGGAAAAAAAGACGGATGGGGAATCTTTTATCATTTAAAAACTGGACAAAAGCAAGAAGGTTTTTGGCAAAATGACAAATGCTTAGAAAGTGTGATGCAAGATATGTATTGGAGACAATCTGCAGTTCAACCTTCTATACTTCCCATTGCAAAGGTTTTACATTATCTCTAATTAATATTAGAAACCCAATTATTAAACTAAAATAAAAATTTCCAATTTGCAGTTGGAGTTGAAAAATTTCCAGCAAATTCTCAACGAAAGAAAAACTCAACTATTTGAAATCATCGAAAAAAAGTGGAAAGAAGATCCTCCTGTTGAATTAAAGCAATACAGTTCAAACTGCGAATGTATTCTAAACTCCTAAGTCTGAAATTTCAGTAAAAAAAAATCATTATAATTAAAATTGAAATTTTATAGATTCATTAAAAATTAATATGGTCAAAAATCTTAATTTTTCCTTTTATTTGTTTGATTCAATCAATGAACTTACACGAATATTTAGTATAAATGTCATGTTCAATAATATATAACTTTGCTACAGTTTGTATGCAAAAACATTCGTAAATTACAAATACACTTTTCAAAAAGTCAGCCTTTTTATAGGTTCAAGATCTTGGAACTCTTTCAAATTTCTAATTAATTTCTTAAATTTAAGGGCATTGGACCCAAGTGTTAAGCTCAAAATTCCATTCTCCATTTTTCCCATAGAAAATTATAGATAAATATTTTTTCGCTGTGTAACGCTAATCTTTCTTCAAATATAAGACTACATACAGAGCAAAAAAATATTTAATTTCAATACTTTTTGCATAAAATGAAGAACTCAAAATCTACCTTCAAAATTGAATATTTTCATTTTACTTAAAAAATATTTGAATTAGATACGTTTTCGCTCTGTACGCATAATTATAGTTAAAGATTGATTAATTCTACGGAGGGGAAAAAATTCCAATTTTAATATTTGTTGAGTAAAATGAAGAAATTGAATTCTTAGATTAAAACTTGGCTCCAACACCCTTAAGAAAAGTGAAAAACAATGAAAGACTTGAAAAGATTTTCGATGATTTTTAGGAAGAAATTATTCTGAAACTTGAAGAAGTTGCAAGGAAAGAGATTCAAAAAGTCTATTCTATAATATTTTAAGTCCCTATGCGCTGTAAGGAATGTTTATGAATTATACTTATATCTATACTTTATTTATAGAGATTCAAGGCGCTCGATAAATTCTGAGCAAATCGAGAAGTCACTTTTCTTTTGTAAAAAAGAAAAAAAAAGCAAGACTTAAAATAAGGGATAATGTACTTGGGGTAATTCCCCTCTCACTAGAGATGAAAGTAAGAAACCTTCGATGAAAGATGGAGATAAATAATTTTCTTTAAGGACTAATGGTAATTACCATAAGAGCAAATTTAATTTCGCTCGCAATAAGAAGTAATTTTTGCTAAAAACTAAGTCATTTACCTCCATTTCGTACAGGTGGAGGTAAATGGCCTAGCTTTAGTGAAAAATTTTTATTATTGTAAATATAAATTTAGCGAAATTAAATTGCACTTATAGTAAAGTATCACGAGCATATTTTAGTTTCTAATTTTAAGAAAAATTCTCATCTCTGAACCTCACGTAATTGAAAACCCGTCAAACACTCATTTTAAAACATCTACTTTTCCCAAGCAGAGTTTCATTAAAAAGTCTTTTCACTCTTTATGATGATATCAAATTGTATCAAACTATGTGAGTGCTCCCCTGCAAAATATTCATTCCATTTCTTCCACCTTCTGCATCCGATGATTCGATTTGTTCCTTAAGCAATTCAAGCTCTCTAATTCCAGAAACTGTAACTTCGTACTTGTGAGTAACGAGACTCCGATAAAAGTGAATCGCAAAGGCTAGGAAGATGATTAAAACTGGAATTAAAACTATACAAGCTGACCAAGCAGCGACCTCGGAGAAATCGTAAAATTTCACCCAGCAGAGGATTGCGATTTCAAGTAGAAAAAGTAAAAGTCCCAGGAGAGTTGAAAATGCCCAAGCAATTTCGATATACCAATGGAGACGTTCGTGCGGAGATTCGTGGACGAGGCTGATGCTATGAAGGTTGCAGACAGCCTCAATGTTTGGGAGAATGCAGGTGGAGATCATCAGGGCGAGCATGTGGACTGCTACGAGGAGAGTTGTGCAGACTGCAAAGGCAATTAACATTTCTTCGGGAACCTTGGTCCCTGAATTCAGCTGCACTTCAACCATGGCGACCTTGAATAATGAAAATATTAAAATATTTTTATTAGTTTTGATCATTTCGAGTTCAAATCATGAAACTGAAGTATTCAACGATTACGTCAACGAAAAGTTAATTTGTTGTAAAAAGGACGAGACCTAAAAACTGATTGTGCTAAATGGTTCCATTCCATGTCAAAAGACACACAAAATAGCTTCAAAGCCCCTAACATACTTGGATCACCACCAATTCATCCCCTGAGTACAAAAAAATCATAGCAATTTCCGTAACTTCGAGACCTAAAGTTTTATTCTTTTAAATAGTTCCATTTAATGTCCACAAAGCTCAAAATAATTTCATCAAACTAAGCCCCTAGGTTCAGCCTTAAAATCAACCCCTAAGTACAAAAAAAAAATCATAAAAAATCTCCAAACATTGCGACTTAAAATTTTATCGTTCCAAATGAGTTCTTTTAAAGTCCAAAGAAGCCCAAAATAGTTTCATAGACAAAACCCCCAAGGTTGTCCCACAAAATCAACCCCTAAGCACACAAAAAAACACTAAAAATCCCCAAACTTCAGACGTAAAATTTAATCGTTTCAAATGGGTCCATTTAATGTCCAAAGAAGCCCAAAACAGTTTAAACCACCTAACCCCCTAATTTCACCTTCAAAATCAACCCTTAAGTGTAAAAAATATCATTGTAATTCCCCTAACTTTGAGACCTAAAATTTTGTCGTTCCAAATGGGTCGATTTAATATCCAAAGAACCCAAAAACAGTTTCATCCACCTAAACCCCTAATTACACCCTAAAAATCAACCCTTAAATGTAAAAAAAAATCATTGTAATTCCCCTAAACTCGAGAATTAAAATTTTGTCAATTCAAATGGGTTTAAACGAATAAAGCGTTAAAAGAGGCCTAAAACAGTTTCATCCACTCAATCTTCCATGTTGTCCCTCAAAATCAACCCCCAAGTTCAAAAAAAATTATTTTAATTCCTCTAACTTCGAGACCTAAAATTTTGTCGTTTCAAATGGGTCGATTTAATATCCAAAGAACCCAAAAACAGTTTCATCCACCTAAACCCCTAATTTCACCCTCAAACTCAACCCTTAAATGTAAAAAAAATCATTGTAATTCCCCTAACCTCGAGAATAAAAATTTTATCATTTCAAATGGGTTCATACGAGTAAAACGTTAAAAGAGACCAAAAACAGTTTCATCCACTCAATCTTCCATGTTGTCCCTCAAAATCAACCCCTAAGCACACATAAAATCATTCAAAATCCCCAAACTGCCAGACCTAAAATTTTATCGTTCCAAATGGGTCCATTTAATGTCCGAAGAAGCCCAAAACAGTTTAAACCACCTAACCCCCTAATTTTACCCTCAAAATCAACCCTTAAGTGTAAAAAAAGCATTGTAATTCCCCTAACTTCGAGACCTAAAATTTTAGCATTCCAAATGGATCGATTTAATATCCAAAGAACCCAAAAACAGTTTCATCCACCTAAACCCTTAATATCACCCTCAAAATCAACCCTTAAATGTAAAAAAATCATTGTTATCCCCCTAACTTCGAGACCTAAAATTTTATTCTTTTAAATAGTTCCATTTAATGTCCAAAGAAGCCAAAAACAGTTTTATCCACCTAACCTGCTAGGTTCACCCTCAAAATCAACCCTTAAGTGTAAAAAAAATCATTGTAATTCCCCTAAATTCGAGACCTAAAATTTTATTATTCCAAATGGGTCCATTTAATATTCAAAGAACCCCAAAACAGTTTCACCCACCTAAACCCCTAGTTTCACCCTCAAAATCAACCCTTAAATGTAAAAAAAAAATCATTGTAATTCCCCTAACCTCGAGAATTAAAATTTTATCATTTCAAATGGGTTCATACGAGTATAACGTTAAAAGAGGTCAAAAACAGTTTCATCCACTCAACCCTCTAGATTAACCCTCAAAATCAACGCCTAAGGTTAGGGGTTGATTTTGAGAGTGAAACTAGAGGTTTAGGTGGATTTGGCTGTTTTTGGCTTCTTTGGACAATAAATAGACCCATGTGGAACGATAAAATTTTAAGTCTTGAAGTTTGTAGATGTTTGAATGGCGTGTATTACTTACCATAAGAGTAAATTTAAATAACCCCGTTTTTTCCCACAATTTTTACTTTTTCAAACAAATAATAGTGTACATCCGTCCACGTTCGTGTTCTTGACGGATGTTCACCATTATTTTTCTGAAAAAGTAAAAATTGCGGAAAAAAACGGGGTTATCTAAATTTGCTCATATGGCAAGTAACACATACCCTTAATGATATTTTTTTGTACTTAGGGGTGATTTTGAGGCTGAACCTAGGGGGTTAGGTGGATGAAACTATTTTGAGCTTTTTTGGGTATTAAATGGAACTATTTAAAAGAATAAAATTTTAGGTCTTGAAGATAAGAGAATTGCTATTATATTTTTCGTACTTAGTCCAGGGTGACTAGTGATCAGGCAATTTGAAATTCCCGGGTTTTTCCCGGTTTTCTCCCGGTCTTTTCCAGTCTTTACCTGGTCAAATTTTTTTCTTGCAAGTCTCTAATTTCACGAGAACCTTCGAAATATCTGAAAATTTGTACCAATAATATAATTAGGAGATATAAGATATTATAATATAATATAATTATATACTAATATAATATCTTATTTCATTAAAATAAGAAGTCTCTTGAATCTATGTGAAAAATTCGTAAAAATCTCTAAAAATTCCTAGAAACCGCTTGAAATTCCTTAACATTTAAAATCCCTTAAAATCATTAGAAATCTCATCGAATTCCATGAAATATTTTCAAAGTCAGAAAAATCTCTTAAAATCCGTTAAAATTCGTGAAACTCTCTTAAAATTCCTTGAAATTCCACGATAACATTTAAAAAATCTTTATATCCTTTCAAATCCGTTAAAATGATTAGAAATTCCATAAAATTCCATGAAATCCTTTAAAATTTCACAAAATCATAAAATTCCACAAAATTCTTAAAAAGTCCACAATATCTTTTAAAAAGCAGAAAATTCTCTTGAATTCTTTTAAAATTTTTGAAAATTCCACGACAATATTTTAAATCCCTTAAAATTTCTAGAAATCTTTGAAATTTCTTGAAATTCCACGACAACATTTAAAATCCCCTAAAAGTCCTACACAAACCTTTTAAAATCTCATAAAATTCCATAAAATCGTTAAAAATTTCTCAAAATCTTTTAAAACAGAAAAATCGTTTGAAATCCTTCCGAATTTTAAGACAACCTTCGAAATCATTTTAAATTCTACAAAATCTTTTAAAAATCAGAAAAATCTCTTGAAATCCCTTAAAATGATTAGATATCTCATAAAATTGCATAAAATCCTTAAAAATTACACAAAATTTTATTTTAATCATGAAAATCTCTGGAATATTTTTAAATTCCTTGAAATTCCCAGAAACCTCTTGAACTTTCTTCCAAAAAAAGTAGTATAACGAAATATCTCAAAAATCTTGTACACTCGAAACTCCCAATATCAACCTTCCCAATATCGACAATCTTCCAATATCGACCGCATTCCTTTCTCATTATCAACCTGCAGTTACCTCAAATATCACTGGATACACTGCGCATGAGTTGCGCGCTCGGAATCTGATTGGTTGCTATTCGCGCGCAATTTAAAATGCTAAAAAATATCATTTATGTGCAATACGCATGCGCAATTAATATGACGCATACGCAATTGGTGTGTCATTTGAGTAAAGGAATTTCGTTGATATTTGGAAAGCGTCTGGTTTGGATTTCGTTGGTATTGGGAGATTCGAGTGTAAACATTTTTGTTGAATACTTGATTGGATTTTGAATGACTTGAAGTTGTAAGAAGTAAAACAAAATAATCGAGCGCGTAGCGCGCGTGTTGGTTTGCTAGTTTTTTTTTTAAATTTGATAAAGTAGAAATGGAATAAAAAGAAAATAAAGTAGAGAAATGTCGATTTTTCAATAAAATACCAAAAATTCCCGGTCCTAAATGAAATTCCCGGATTTTTCCCGGTTTATTTAAGATCAAATAAAATTCCCGGATTTTTCCCGATTTCCCGGTCCACTAGGCACCATGTTAGTGGATGATTTGACGGTGATCCTAGTGTGGTAGGGGGTTGAAAGTGTTTTGTGTGTCTTTTGTCATCGAATGGAACAGGGTGTCTACTCAATTTTTGAAAAAAAATTCCCTGACTTTTCCAGGATTTTTCCAGGTATTTCTAAATTTTTTCAGGTATCATTTTCGGTCACTCAAGTATGGGATACGAAATAAAAATAGTTATCAAGGTGTCGATTCTGCAGATAATTTTAAATTACGTCAACTAAAAGTAACACATTTATATTTACCACAAAGTGCAAAGATTTATTTTTATTCTTGACATTTATTTAAAATATTCTATAACACAATAAACTTTAAAAGATTTTCAAATATTTTTTCAAAAATTTTAAGGAATTGCAGAGTATTTACAGACCAAAAAATTTTTAAAATGAATTCTGAGAAAGAACATTTTTTAAAAGAAATTTTAGGAGTTGTTGTCTTGTACAAATAACAGGGTTCTAAACGTTTTTTTTTTATTTATTTCTTTTTAATTATAAAGAATTTTGTGGAATATAAAATTATTTTTCTTGAAATTATTCAAATTCTAAGAAACCTAAGGGGTTTAAAAATATTTTAAGGAATTTCAAAATATTTTTAAAACAGTTCAAAACACTTTAAGAATTTTTAAGAACTTTTACAAGATATCAAAGGAATTTTAAAAGAGTTTGAGGCAGTTATGAAAAGTATGTTAAAAATATTTCTAAGTAGATTTCACAATATGTTAAGACATCTCAATGAATTTCATCCAATTTTGAGTGAATTCAAGGAATTTAAAGAGATTTTAAGAGATTTCAAGCGATGTTAATAAGTGATCGTAAGGAATTTTAATTTCAAAATATTTCAAAAGATCTTAATGATCCTAAAAGATTTTAAAACATTTTAAGTGATTTTAAGCAAGGATTGATTCAAATGTGGAGGAAATCAACTGAAATTCCTTAAAATTACTTGAAGTTCTTTTAAATCTTAAAAATATTCTGTAGAAATTTCATGCAATCCTTTAAAATATTTTTAAATCCCTTGAAGTTCATTAAAATCTCTTAAAATATTTTGAAATATCTGAAAAAATCTTTTGTTAACTCTTTTCAATCCCTAAAATTAATCAAAATCGTTTAGAATCCTTCAAAATTCTTTTAATCCTTTAAAGACTTTTTATCCATTAAACTTCCGTAAAATCATTATAAATATTCTGAAATACTTGCAAAATTTTCAAAATCTGATGAAATTTCTTAAAATTAATTAAAATATTTTACAGTCTTGCAGAGTCCCTTTAAAATTCCTTTTAATATTCTATGGAATATTTTCAACTCCTGCGCCACTCGTTATCTTTGAATTAAAGTCCTGGTCCTGTTCTGATCTTTTTCGGTTTCCGGGTCGGCACAGCTCTGATTAATTCATTTTTAAAAAAAAAAATTAAGATACTTAAAGAAATTCCCTGACTATAGAAAAAATTCCCTAACATTTCCAGGTTTTTCCAGATAAAATAAAATTCCCTGACAATTCCAGGTTTTCCAGGTTTTCCAGGTTTTCCAGGGTGGGTAGACACCCTGTGGAACCATGTAGAGCAATCAGGTTTTATGTCTCGTGCTTTTTACAAAACAATAACTTTTCGTTGATGCAAACGTTGAATACTTCAGTTTCATGTTTAAATTAACTACCCCCACTATGTGATATTTGATAAGAAATGTTACCATGGCAAAACCAGAGAGAAGTGCCGATGTTTTACTTGAAGCCTTGAGTTTTGCTCTGCTAAGCTGAAGTTTTCTCCAAGCAAGATATCCTGGAGTGTGGAGGCCATCTCCAGACTGAGACATCTTGGACTATGGAACAAAAAATAGTTTTCAGAAAGAAAATTCCAAAATTGGCTAAAAATATGGTATGCACAACCCATGAAAGTCATTTACAATTTCTCAAGAGGCTAAATTAATGTACCAAAAGCTTTGAATGTTTAAATGAAGGAATGATTTTTTCCCAATTCTATTTTATCTAGAAATGTTATTTCAACTAAAAATAACCATAGATATTATAAATATCTTCCATATTCTTCCATAAAAAATTATTGTTAATGCAAAAGAAGTAATGCTTTAACACTGTTTAAAGTTTAAAATACAATCAATACAAAAATTCGTTCATTTGAACGTTCAGAACTTAAACTACATCTAAATTATCAAAAATAGTAAGAGAGTGTTTTCAACAAATTTCAATTAATTTATATCAAGGAAGAAGTGTCTATTTTTACGGAATATATCAATATAAATATAAATATTATAAACACACGTATTCATGATAAAAAAATGTCATATATCACAACAATACTTTTTCGAAGGAAATACTATTAATTGTAAAATGTAAAATCAGGAAACTTGAAATTTAATTGAAAAGGAAAAAAGAGAAGGAAAAAAACACTGGAAAATTCTGTTTCTGCATAGTTAGAAAAATGAAAGAGGAATGTTAGTAGCGAGAATTTAAAAGCTCGTGTGTTGTTGAGCAATTTAGAAGAACGTACCAAACGATGGTGCCAACAGAAGAGCTTGTTGCAAGTCCCACGTAGGACAAAAAAACCAACAGGTGCTGAACCAAAAAAAAAGAACAACAAGAATAATAATAATTAATATAAGAGAAGCTGAAAGGAAATGTTAGTACGCCATAAAGAAATTTGAAGTGCAGAAACAATTACACAAAAAGACATAAGCCTAATTTGATAAATGGAATCACAAAAAAATTCAATTTTTAAAATCATTTTCAAAAGCTCGTCATCTTTAGACACTAGTTATTTAAATAATAATCGTACTGCAGAAAGATTACAAAGCAGTAACAATAAGAGAAAAAAAAAAAGGAAACTATGATAATATATTATCTTTTCTGTTTTTCGCACGAGACATTTAACTATAAATCAATGTGCTGTTTGAAACAAATTGCTTGAGCGTATAGAGTGATTTCAAATTTTAATTAAACCCCATACTTGAAATGGTTTACTTAATTTTGAATAAAAAGTAGAAGTAAACTCAGTAACTTACGATTGATGATTTTGGAAGCAAGCATTCCAAATTATGTAAATCACGATAGATTATTCATTTTTTAATGAATGATAATAACAGATTTATTAACAATTAACAATATACTGCATCTATATTTAATATTTTAAATCATTTTTATATAGTATCTGAAATTTTACTTTGTTAATAATTAATATTGGATAAAGTTTCGAAAACCGGTACCCTCCAATTTTCATGGTGAAATCATGAACAAGCCATAAAAATCATGGTTTTTTGTACTTATCTCAGTTAATATGTAAAATTAAAAAAAACAATGTTTTAAACGAAAGCTGTAGGTCACATCGAAATATACACTTTTTGTTTAACACATTTTTTTCTGCGAGTGATAGTTTTCGAGAAAATTAGATATATCGATTTTCAGTTTAAAAACAAACAGGGAATGATAAAGGGAAATGGCAAGGGGAATGGTAAAAGGAAATGGTAAAGGGGAATGTTGAAGGAAAAGGGCAAAGGAAAATGGCAAAGGGAATGGCAAAAGGTATGGCAAAGGGAAATGGAAAAGGAAATGCTAAAGGGAAATGGCAAAGGGAATGACAAAAGGACTGGTAAAGGGCAATGGCAAAGGGATTGGTAAAGGGAAATTGCAAAGGGATTGGTAAGAAGAAATGGCCAAGAGAATGGACAAGGGAAAAGGGAAATAGTCAAGGGAAATGGTCAAGGGTAAAGGGAAATGGCAAAAGGAACGGCAAATGAATGGTCAAGGGAAATGACAAAGGGAATGGTAAAGGGAAATGGTAAAGGGAAATGGAAAAGGGAAATGAAAAAGGGAATGGTAAAAGGAAATAGCAAAAGAAATGGCAAAGGGAATGGTCAAGGGAAATGAAAAAGGGAATGGTCAAGGGAAGTGGCAAAGGGAATGGTCAACGGAAATGATAAAGGGAAATGATAAAGGAAAATGGCAAAGGAAATGGTAAAGGCAAATGGATAAAGGAAATAACAAAGGAATGGTAAAAGGAAATAACAAAGGAAAAGGTAAAGGGAATGGCAAAGGGACAGATAAAGGGAAATGGCAAAGGGAATGCTAAAGGGAATGAAAAAATTTAATGGTAAAGGGAAATTTTAAGGGTAATTGTAAGGGTAATGGTAAAGGGAAATGATAAAGGAAAATGGCAAAGGAAACGGTAAAGGAAGATGAAAAATGGAAATGATAAAGAGAAACAGAAAAGGGAATTGTAAAGGTAAATGAAACAGGGAATGGTAAAGGGAAATGACAAAGTGAATTGCAAAGGGAATGGTCAAGGGAAATGTAAAGGGAATGGTAAAGGTAAATGACACGGGAAATGGTAAAGGGTATGGCAAAGGGAATGGTAAAGGAAAATGGCAAACGGAAATGGTAAAGGGAAATAGAAAAGGGAAAGGTAAAGGAGAATGGTAAAGGTAAATGACACAAGGAATGGTAAAGGAAATGGCCAAGGGAAATGTTAAGGGAATGGTAAATGAGAATGGTAAAGATAAATGACACAGGGAATGGTAAAGGGAAATAGCAAAGGGAATGGCAAAGGGAATGGTCAAGAGAAATGGCAGAGAATGGTAAAGGGAAATGGCAAAAGGAATAGCAAAGGGAATGGTAATGGGAAATAGCACAGGGAATGGTAAAAGGACAGTTTAAGGGGAATGGCAAAGGCAAATGGATAAAGGAAATTACAAAGGAATGGTAAAAGGAAATGACAAAGGAAATGGTAAACGGAATGGCAAAGGGAAAGATAAAGAGAAATGGCAAAGGGAATGCTAAAGGGAATGAAAAAATTTAATGGTAAAGGAAAATTTTAAGGGGAATGGTAAAGGGAATGTTAAAGGGAATTTACAAAAGGAATGGTAAGAAAAATGACAAAGAGAATGGTAAAGGGAATGGTAAAGGCAAATCGAAAAGGGAAATGGTAAAAAGAATGCTAAAGGGAATGGTAACGGGAAATTAAAAGGGGAATGGTAAGGGGAAATGGTAAAGGGAATGACAAAAGGAAATGGTAAAGTAGAATGGTAAAGGGAAATGGCGTAGGGAATGTTAGAGGAAAATATCGAATGGTCTGGCAAAGGGAAAGGTAACGGGGAAATTATAAAGTTAATGGTAAAGGGAAATGACAGAGTGAATTGCAAAGGGAATTGTCAAGGGAAATGTAAAGGGAAATGGTAAAGGAAAATCGCAAAGGGAATGGTAAAGCAAAATAGCAAAGGGAAGTGTTAAAAAGAATGCTAAAGGGAATGGTAACGGGAAACGCAAAGGTAAAGGGAAATGGTAAAAGGAATGTTAAAGGGAATTTGCAAAAGGAATGGTAAGAAAAATGACAAAGAGAATGGTAAAGGGAATGGTAAAGGTAAATCGAAAAGGGAAATGGTAAAAAGAATGCTAAAGGGAATGGTAACGGGAAATGAAAAGGTGATTGGTAAAGTGGAATGGCAAAAGGAATGGTAAAGGGAATGACAAAAGGAAACGGCAAAAGGAAATGGCAAAGTGAAATGATAAAGGGAAATGGAATAGGAAATGTTAGAGGAAAATATCGAATGGAATGGCAAAGGGAAAGGTAACGGGGAAATTATAAAGTTAATGGTAAAGGGAAATGACAGAGTGAATTGCAAAGGGAATTGTCAATAGAAATATAAATGGAAATGGTAAAGGAAAATCGCAAAGGGAATGGTAAAGGAAAATAGCAAAGGGAAGTGGTAACAAGAATGCTAAAAGGAATGGTAACGGGAAACAACAAAGGTAAAGGGAAATGGTAAAGGGGAATGGCAAAAGGTATGGCAAAGGGAAATGGCAAAGGGAAGTGGTAAAAAGAATGCTAAAAGGAATGGCAACGGGAAATGGCAAAGGGTATTGGTGACGGGGAATGGCAAAGTGAATGCTAAAGGGAATAGCAAAAGGAAATGGCAAAGTAGAATGGTAAAGGG
>CAJFCO010017381.1:0-11320 GCA_904066015.1 Synergus gifuensis | reverse complement strand
AAATGGCAAAGAGAATGGTAAGGAGAAATAGGAAAGGGAATGGTAAAGGTAAATGGCAAAGAAAATGGCAAAGAGAATGGTAAGGAGAAATAGGAAAGGGAATGGTAAAGGTAAATGGCAAAGAAAATGGTAAAGAGAAATGGCATAGGGATTGTTAGAGGAAAATATCGAATGGAATGGCAAAGGGGAAGGTAACGGGGAAATTATAAAGGGAATGGTAAAGGGAAATGACAAAGTGAATTGCAAAGGGAATTGTCAAGGGAAATGTAAAGGGAAATGGTAAAGGAAAATGGCAAAGGGAATGGCAAAAGGTATGGCAAAGGAAAATGGCAAAGGGAAGTGGTAAAAAGAGTGCTAAAGGGAATGGCAACGAGAAATGGCAAAGGAGATTAGTGAAGGGGAATGGCAAAGGGAAATGTCAAAGTGAATGCTAAAGGGAATGGCAAAGGAAATGGCAAAGTGGAATGGTAAATGGAAATGGCAAAGGGAATAGTAAGAAGAAATGGCAAAGAGAATGATAAAGGGAAATGGCAAAAGGAATGGTAAAGGGAAATAGTAAAGAAAAATGGCAAAGGGAATGGTAAAGGAAAATAGGAAAGGGAAATGGTAAATTCGATATATCTAATTTTCTCGGAAACTATCACTCGCAGAAAAAAATGTTTGAAACAAAAAATGTGTATTTCAATAAGATCTACAACTTTTGTTTAAAACACTTTTTTCAATTTTGCATAGTAACTGAGATAAACGCAAAAAAACATGATTTTTATGGTTTTTTCATAATTTCACGATGAAAATCAAATTTACGGCAATTTTCACTATTATATTCGTTATCAGCCCGTCGAAATATATAAGTATATGGAGTCCAAAGAAAATCGGAGGATACCGGTTTTCGAAAATGCACCTTTAACTATTGTAATTAGAAATGTTGTTGAATCGTCTAAAATATATATTTGTATTAGCTTTCTATTATTATAAAGAAAGCAAGAATTATAGAAATACGTTTGAGAAAAAAAATAAGAAGAAGAAACACCAACCTGACAATTGTGAAACCTTTTATGAAAACAGTGGCCTGTGGTACTGTGCAAATGTGTGAGGGGTTGTGGGTGAATTGGCAGGTGTGAGGAGGGAGGTAATCCACCCTCCGCACCAAACACTGAATTGCGTCCAGTGCTCGTTGACCATACAGACATTAGGCCCGGGTATTATATTTTCTCGTTCGACACTAAAACAAAAAGATATTTACTAATTTAAAATTACATATCAAATTATATTCTATTATATTCTAATTCCAATTATATGTATATTTATAAAAAGTAAAAGTAAATTTACTAAATTTACTAAATTTACTTTTAGTAAATTTACTTTTATTTGATAACTTGTAGAAACAAATAAAATCAAATTTTAATTTAGAACTCAACAAACAAGTTTAAACATTTTTTAAGTCTTGCTATTTTTAATAGAATACGTAACAAAAATGGTATTAATAGAAAATCTAGAAGATTACTTTGATCTTTTGGGTTCAAGGTGGTGAACATCATGTAATATGTATATATATATACAAAATTATAAAGATATGTATATATATATATATATGTATATATCGATTAAATACCATCCGCTTCCATCTTAATTACCGGAAAGTTAAATGACTTAAGCAATTAGAAATTGCTATAATTTGCGTATATTATTTATGACTATGAAAGCAACATTCCTTGATCATTAAACAATTTCATTGTAGTTCTTTCATCCTGCCAGGGCTATTTTTCCCACACAAATCGTTTTCTTAATGAAACGCTTCCAATATTGTGAGTATAGAAAAAAATCATCAATTTTGATGTTTAAAAAAGCGTCAAAGACCTTTTTATTATTATTTAATATTATATTTCTAATTACATATTATTATTATTACATATTTATCATTTTTTGATCGGAGCACTTTCGCGAAAAAATTTATGGTCGATCGTTAAAACGAAGGCGATAATATCTGCTGATAAGTCATAATAAATGTGTACACTGTACATCTCAGTAGCAGTCTACAATTGTATCCAGCCTTTGATTAACGATCTGTCGGTTTTTATACTGGAATCGAATTTTAAAATCGATTTTCACATCTTTACTGTCTTTACTGCTTTAAAGGTGAATAATTTTGCGAGATCCAAAAAATACTCGATTTTCATTTAAATAAATTTTACTTGATTAAACAACTAATTAATTATAATCAAATAAATGTTAAAGCCAGTTTTTCATCAATTTGACCGCAACCTGTCAAAAAGTGATCCCGCACTGATAATAATAGAGCTAAAATGAAAGCTAAGTGAAAGAATAAGCCTCTTAAATAATTTAAGCCTCTTAAACCCAAAGATAACAATTATGTTTGTCTAACGATTAAAATTATTCGACTTAGCAAATGCACTTTTTTATCTCGATTAGACAAAATATGATGTTTATTTATGAAACTGAAGTTTTCAACGTTTACGTCAACGAAAAGTTATATTTTTGTAAAAACGACGAGACCTAAAATCTGATTGCTCTAAATGGTTCCATTTGATGGCAAAAGACATGCAAAACAGTTTCAACCCCCAACCACACCAGGATCACCCCTAATTCATCTCCTAAATACAAAAAAAATCATTGTGATTCCCCAAACTTCAAGACCTACAATTTTATTCTTTTAAATAGTTCCATTTAATGCCCAAGGAAGCTCAAAATATTTTCATCCAACTAAACCCCTAGGTTCACCCTCAAAATCAACCCCTAAGTGAAAAAAATTATTGTAATTCCCCTAACTTCAAGACCTAAAATTTTATCGTTCCAAATGGGTGCAATTAATGTCCAAAAATGCCCAATACAGTTTCATTCACCTAACCCCCTAGGTTCACCCTCAAAATCAACCCCTAAGATAAAAAAATTATTGTAATTCCCCTAACTTCGAGACCTAAAATTTTATTGAACCAAATGGGTCTATTTAATGTCCAAAGATGCCCAATACAGTTTCATCCACCTAACCCTATAGGTTCACCCCAAAAATCAACCCCTAAGTACAGAAAAATTAATAAAAAAAACTCCATACTTCGAGACCTAAAATTTTATCGTTCTAAATAGGTCCAATTTAAGGTCCAAAGAAGAGAAAAATAGTTTTATTCAACTAACCCCCTAATTTCACCCCCAAAATCAACCCGTAAGTACAGAAAACTTAATTAAAAAACTTCAAACTTCGAGATCTAAAATTTTATCGTTCCAAATAGGTCCAAATTAAGGTCTAAAGAAGGGAAAAATAGTTTTATTCAACTAACACCCTAAGTTCACCCTTAATATCAACCCCTAACTTTAGGCGTTAATTTTAAGGGTGAACCTAGTGAGTTAAGTGGATGTAACTCTTTTTCTCGTCTTTTAACATTATATGAACCCATTTGAAATGATAAAAGTTCAGGTCTGGAAGTTTGGGGATTTTTAATGATATTTTTTGTGCTTAAGGATTGATTTTGAGAGTGAACCTAGAAGGTTAGGTGAATGAAACTATTTTGGGCTTCTTTGGACATTAAATGGACCCATTTGAAACGACAAAATTTTAGGTCTCCTAGTTAGGGGAATTAAAATGATTTTTTTTCACTTAGGGGTTGATTTTGAGGGTGAACATAGGCGATTCGATGGATGAAACTGTATTGGGCATCTTTGAACATTAAATGGACCCATTTGGAACGATAAAATTTTAGGTCTCGAAGTTAAGAGAATTACAATTATTTTTTTTGTACTTTGGGGATGATTTTGAGGGTGAACCTAGGGGGTTAGGTGGATGAAACTGTATTGGGCATCTTTGGACATTAAATGGATCGATTTAAAACTATAAAATTTTAAGTCCCGAAGGTAGAGGAATTACAATTATTTTTTTGTACTTAGGGGTTGATTTTGAGGATGAACCTAGGGGTTTAAGTGGATGAAACTGTTTTTTTTCCTTTTAACATTATATGAACCCATTTGCAATGATAAAATTTTAGGTCTGGAAGTTTGGGGATTTTTGATAATTTTTTTTTGTGCGAAAGGGTTGATTTTGAGGGTGAACCTAGAGGGTTAGGTGAATGAAACTGTTTTGCGCTTCCTTGGACATTAAATGGTCCCATTTGAAACGACAAAATTTTAGGTCTCGAAGTTAAGGGAATTAAAATGATTTTTTTCAGTCAGGGGTTGACTTTGAGGGTGAACATAGAGGGTTAGGTGGATAAAACTGTTTTGGTCTTCTTCGGACATTAAATAAACTCATTTGAAACGATGAAATTTTAGTTCTCGAAGTTAGGAGAATTACAATTATTTTTTTTGGTACTTAGGGGTTGATTTTGAGGGTGAACCTAGGGGGTTAGGTGGATGAAACTGTATTGGGCATCTTTGGACATTAAATAAACCCATTTGCAACGATAAAATTTTTGGTCTCGAAGTTAGGGGAATTACAATAATTTTTTTTTCACTTAGGGGTTGATTTTGAGGGTGAACCTAGGGGTTTAGATGGATGAAACTATTTTTAGCTTCCTTGGGCATTAAATGGAACTATTTAAAAGAATAAAATTTTAGGTCTTAAAGTTTGGGGAATTGCTATGATTGTTTTTGTACTTAGGGGATGATTTGGGGGTGATCCTAGTGTGGTAGGGGGTTGAAACTGTTTTGTGTGTCTTTTGACATCGAATGGAACAATTTAGCGCAATCAGATTTTAAGTCTCGTCCTTTTTACAAAATCATAACTTTTCGTTGACGTAAACGTTGAAAACTTCTGTTTCATGTTTATTTTCGAGATATTAGATTCAATATTAATATTTTTGAATAGGCATATTATTAAATTTTTTTCTTAATACATAATGAATTTAATAAGAAAAGAATTCGTATGAATAAAAATAGTTAAAATTTTTACAAATGAAATACCTTTATTTTTATGCATATGTACATTGTACATTATTACTTTAGAAGGACATATTTTAAAAGGTCAACAAAACATCTGTACCGATATTCAATATACGATTGTGACACAATATATGTTGTTCGATTGTTTTCTTTAGCGATAAACGTAATTATGTTCAATCAACGACATTATTAAATTTAACAATGGCAACGTTAACGTTAATACTTTCATGGTGAGACATTAAATAGAGCGTATCAACAATTATAGTTGTCCATCACATACCCATGTATTAAAGAAAAAAAATTCTCTTACTAGAGGTAACTTAATTACCATAAATTTACATAGTATTAAAATTATTAATGGAACTGAGCTTCAAGAAATAAATATTAATAAACAATAATAAAATTAAAAAAAATCTTCTCTAGGGAAATGAAAAGAAAAACTCATATTTTATAAGACAAAATCATTAATAATAATTTAGAGCAAGGACGAGTTCTGACATGTGTTGCCTCGAAGACTAGAAAGTATAAAACGATCCTTTAGAGTTTAGAGATACACCAGATTCCACGTGACTTTAAAGCAATATTGACTCAAAAGCTTGTTGTTAAAATGTCAAGGTTTTAATACCCTTAATTTGTTGGAAATAAAATAACTAAAGTATAAAAAATACGAATTATAAATGGAAAAGAAGAATAGGTTGTAATATTTCTTTAAGGGCATGTGATACTTTACCATAAGAGCAAATTAGTTATACCAATTATACATTCATAATAATAAATAATTTTAGCTAATAAGAGTCAATAAACCTTCGTCTATATGAGGCGAAGGTTTATTGACTCTTATTTACTAAAAATATTTATTATTATGAATGTATAATTGATATAACTAATTTGCTCTTACGGTAAAGTATCACATGCCCTTAATACAAATTTTTTGATAATGAAACGGGGATTTGAAGAGTTTTTCACGTTGAAACCAAACATTGGGTAAAAATAGGGAAATTTTTTTACATTTTTTTTTCACACTTGATTATTTATGAAAATATAAAAGATGGTTATATTTTTATATTGGAAAATTTAATAATTTTCATATTGTTGATAAACGCAGAAAATATATTTCTAGGAACTTTAAACAGGTTTTCATGAAAATTATTATTAAACTACATTTTTTGATTATATTATTTTCGTAATTTTTAAAAACTAGAAATTTAAAGGGATTATAAAAAATTACAAGGGTTTTTAGTAATTTCAGTAAATTTCAAGAGGTTTAACAAATTTAAAAGAATATTAAAACATTTTTTTTGCCAAATTACTTAAAAATTTTGAAACTTTTTTGAATGTTTTGAAATTCTTTAAAATCACTTGAAATTTTTAGAAATCCTGTGGCATGTTTTAATAACTCTGAAACTTAATGAAAATTTTTTTAATTTTTTCATATTCTTTTAAAATCAATTGACATTTTTTAACTTCGTTAAAAATCCCTTACAATATTTACAAATATTTTTAAATAATGGAATGTCCTGAAAGTATTATGGATTTCTTTCAGGATTCCTTAAAAACTTTTTAAAATCACGTGAAATCTCTCAAAATCGCTTTAAACATCCTATAAAACACTTAAAATCTCTTAAAATCCTCTAGGAAATCTTGATAAGTTTGAAATTTTGTAAAATCTCTTGAAATATCTTTAAATTCCCTAAAATCATTAAAAATCTTCTGGAAATTCATGAAAACCCTTAAATTCTTGGAAGTTCCTTTACAATTTTAAAAAAATTTTCAATATCATTAAAATCATTTGAACAAATTAACAAATTGCGTAAATTAATTTAAAATCTTGGAGCTCCCCTGGATTCTTTAAAAACTCTTTAAAATAACTTGCAATCTATTTATATCGCTTTAAAGTCTTCTGAAATCCTTTAGGAAATCTTGATAATTTTGTAATCTTGGAAAATATATTAAAATCCTTTTAAAATCTATAGAATCACATGAAATTTCTTGAAACCGTTTTAAATTCCTTAAAATCATTTGAAATCTCTTAAAATTCACTAAAATCTCTTAAAGTCCTTTATTATCTTATAATTTTTGAATCTTGTGAAAGCTCTGGAAAATCCTCACATTCTTTGGAAATCCTTTGAAATTCCCTAGAAACATTTAAATTCGTTAAAATTATTATTAAACTATATTTTATGATGATAATATATTCAAAAATTTTTAATAACTAAAGATTTAAAGGGATTTTAAAAATTTACAAGAGTATTTTGTAATTTCAGTAAATTTCAAGAGGTTTAACAAATTTAAGAGAACACTAAAACATTTTTTATTGCCACAAATTACTTCAAAATTTTGAAACTTTTTTTAATGTTTTGAAATTCTTTAAAATCACTTGAAATCTTTAGAAATCCTTTGGCATGTTTTAATAAATCTGAAATTTCTTGATAATTTAAAAAATTTTTCATATTCTTTTAAAATCCTTGGACATTTTTCAACTTAATTAAAAATCCCTTACAATATTCACAAATATTTTTAATCTCTTGAAATATCTTTAAATTCCCTAAAATCATTTAAAATCTTTTGAAAATTCATGAAAACCCTTAAATTTTTGGATGTTCTTTTACAATCTTTTAAAAATTTTCAATATCATTTAAAAATCCTTTGAAAAAATGAATAAAAAGTGTAATTTCATTTAAAATCTTGAAATTCCCCTGATTTCTTTAAACATTCTTTAAAATAACTTGAAATCTATTTATATCACTTTAAATTCTTCTGAAATCCTTAAGAAATACTTGAAATCTTTGAAATCTAAGAAAATATCTTAAAATCCTTTTAAATTCCCTGGAATCACTTGAAATTTCTTGAAACCCTTTGAAATTCCTTAAAATCACTTGAAATCTCTTAAAATTCACTAAAATCTCTTAAACTCCTTTACGATATCTTTTAATTTTTAAATCTAGTGAAAGCACTGGAAAATCCTATCATTCTTGGGAAATCCTTTTAAATTCTCTAGAACCACATAAAATTTCTTGAAATATCCTTAAATTCCTGAAAATTACTTCAAATCTTTTAAAAATCCTTTAAAATTCTTTAATATCACTTATTGTTTATATATAATTAACACCTTTTTTTATAAGAGGATTTTTGTTTTCAGAAAATTAAATAGTTTAATATAATCAAATAATTGTGAATAATGATTCCGCAGAATAGTTTTTTAATCCTGTCGGGGTATTGACCAGTTTTTCCTAGGTGGGGTAATTACTAGGGCATTTTTGGGGTAAACTCACAAGGCCCTGGACAGTTTTCCTTAATTAGGTCAATATTCTGCCAGAGATACAAGCTTTGTGTGGGCCTTACCAGTTAACCTGATTAGGGCCAAATCAGAAGTAGGGAAAACTGACCACGGCCCTGTCAGAACCCCATTAAAAATTCTGCACGGTATCAGACCCTCTATTCATCATTTTTCATCAGATGAAAAGATTGTAGGTGCAGATCTTATTCTCTCAATGTACTCAATGAATGTGCCAGTGCATATCACTAAAAATACTAAGTGGCTCGATTGGATCGCCTCTCATGCACGGCTCGCGTACCAAATTAAATCACGATTCTCTTGATTTACAGTCTCATCACTTTAATCGTGAGACAGGAAGTATGATTGATTATCTTCTTTTATAATGGACATAAAATATATTATATCGAATACTCTCAATCCTTTAATCCTTTTAATCCTTTTATAATTATCGCCCTTAATTTTTATCTGGTTTTTAATGTACATTTAATGTACAATCAACTTATAATAATTTTTTAATAAAATAAAAAAATTGTAATCTATTATTAATTAATTACGTATAAAGTTCATACTTTTGTTTAAAATATAATATGTATATATTATTTTTAATAAACCAGCCACATTTTCATTCAATTTTTATATATCATCCATTTTCAAGATCAAAAATAGAGCTTAATTGGCTAAGTATGGCCAGCAACTAGATTTTAGGGAATTCGTTGCCAAAGTTCGGGATTTCGATTAAAAATTCCTTCATTCAAATTCAGAGTAATTTTAAAGCATTACAATCATTTCTAATAATGTCAAAAAGATTCTTTAATGGAAAATCCAGGCATATATTCGAAATAAATCCTAAATGATAATTTCATTGATCACTTATCTATAAAAAAAAATAGATCATATAATCGGGTCATCTCTCACTTTTCACATCAGCAATAATGTGAATCACTTGAATGCAATTAATTTTAAACCATATTTCAAGCTAAATAAAACAGTTATTGGTACATTAATTGTTTTATAAATATAGAGAATATTTCATAAAATATAGATTTAAAAATTGTGAAATATTGAATCAGCTGTTCTTCTTGAGTAGTAAAAATAAAGAAAGCGTGATAAAAACGGGACCTTCTGCTCGAGAGTATAACCGGGCATAAAAAAATATGTGTTACCATTTCTAGTTGGGAAGACCTTCAGACTTGAGACTCATTTTTCAAAAAAGAAAAAGGGCACCGCGTTTTTTGAAAATATGAAGATAAGACTTTTTTGTTGTTGTAAGGATTTTAAAGAGGAATTATTAATGTAAGACACTTGCTCGTCACAAAACTCTACAGACTTCGCACCGTTGGCGGACGCACGACGCGAACGGCGAACTAAACAAATCACGAATGACTGCCTGCTGTGGAAGACGATATGGCTCGAGAATTGCCGAGGATAAACGAGAAACCAGGCCGCGTTTATCAAACGCGTGGGTATATATTTCTGATACAGTGACCATCAATTTTTGGACCATGAATTTTTTTTCTTACACTAGGAATTATAATCCGCGCAATCAGCGCGCGAATAATTTCTCGTTTTTGCTCGGGGCGCTTGAAAATGCCCCAAATTCTGTTTTTCATAAAATTTATTTTACATAAATTCATTTCATCTAATGATAATGTACTATTATATAATTTGTATGTTTCCTAAATTCAATTTCCCATATTTTTTACTTTTCCGAATTATTATTTTACATAATTTTTATTTTGCCTCAAAATTATTTGCCCTAATTTCTATTTTTTCCGAATTATTATTTAACATAATGTTTATTTTTCATAATTAATTATTTTTCATAATTTTAATTTTTCCGAAATGATATATGTCACAATTTTCATCCTAATGTTCGTTTGACATAATTTTCTTTCTTCCGAATAAACACCTAATAACCTAAAGTCCATTTAATCGAAACACCAGCATATGTCATAATTTATAAGTCACCGAAACTACAAGTAACAGAAATTTCATTCTTCCGAAAATGGCGTCCGACATTTTGATTGGCTGAATAATGCCACGAAATTCAAATCAGCCAATCAAAATGTCGGACGCGATTATGGGAAATTGAATTTAGGAAACATAAAAATTAAAGCACATTATTATTAGATGAAATGAGTTATGTAAAATAAATTTTATGAAAAACAAAATTTGGGGCATTTTCATGAGCCCCAATTTCAGGAATCTTCATGAGTTTTATAAAATTCCTTAAAAAATGCCTTTACTACTCTTCAAAATTTGGTGAAATTCCTTTAAATTTCGTAAATTCACTTGATATTTCTTAAAATTACTTCAAAATACTCTCATTAATTCTCTTAACTAGCCGTGAAGTTGTATCAACTTTTGTGCTCATTCAATGAGCACTTTGCTTCCTCATAGAGGAAGCATTAAGTATTCTTTACATCAGCATTAAATTTTGATTATTTGAGAAGTTATATTCGAAAAATTCATTTTCGAAAATTACAATAAAGCACAACTTTCTTACTTTTCAATGAAATGCATTAATCTTTTAGGTCAATCGATTCGTCTCGAAGCAAGGAATCTTTATTTTCCTTCGTCAGTTTCGAATTTTGAATATTAGTGAAGTTATAGTTGAAAAACTAATTTTTCAAAATTAAATAGAACCATAACTTTGTTCTTTTTCAATGAAATGAAATAATATTATAGACCAATCGATTCGTCTCGATGCAAGGAACATTTATTTTCCTTACGTCAAGTCAATATTTTGATTATTTGAAAAGTTATAGTCGAAAAATTAATTTTTAAAAATACAATTAACCATAACAACCTAATTTTTTAATGAAATGCATTAATCATATAGGTCAATCTATTAGTCTCGACACCAGGAATCTTTATTTTCCTTACATCAGCTTTCAATTTTGAATATTTGAGAAGTTATAGTGAAAAAATGAATTTTTAGAAAATTATTAAAGTACACCAAACTGGTAAAATTAAATATTTTTTTAAACCCTTGTAAGAAATTCAACTAGGTGTATAATGAAATAACTATGCAAAATTTCATCAATTTATCTCTACACGTTTTCAAGAAATTGCTGGATCGTGACATCCACACACATCCACACATCCACACATCCACACACACACACACACACACACACACACACACACACACAC
>CAJFCO010017380.1:24371-46404 GCA_904066015.1 Synergus gifuensis | reverse complement strand
ATGTCACTAGACCCCCGAGCGGTGCTCTCGATCGCGAGATGAGTGTATTTGGGTTTTTCGATGAAACCAGGGTATATCGGTTTCGATTCTAATTCGATTTGTTACTGTAGACACAATTTGTGATAAAAATGGAACGAGGATATGTATAAATTCTGTTGGTAAACTTTTTAATCAAAATATTTTTAAGGTGCCGAGCCTCCACCTGGATGTCAGCTGACATTGAATTATAAGGAAGATGCCTTGGAATTGAGATCCTCAACAGAGGAATTAGATCTGCACGATCCTGTTAACGAACAAGATTTAAGAAGAGAAATAAAGAGAAATACTAAAAGGGTAAAAGATGATGGCACTCAGTCTGAATGTGGTATTTCGATAAAATTTCAGGAAAGAGAGCGAAAGGATAGTAATTGTTCAGAAATAATTTTACTGAATATAAGCGGAAGGACATCAAGATTATCATCCATTGGGAGTCAAGGCTCTGGACATTCTGGAAAAATTTCCGTCACATCTAATATGTCTTCAAGGTACAAATACACAATACAATGCGTTAATATTCTAAAATAAGTACTCTTAAAAAATTCCTCTCTATGTATATTTTTCAGAAGATGTGTATTTTAATAATGACAGTTAAATTTCAACGAGAACGGTCCTACGTTTGAGTTTTTTTAGATAAGTTAAAATACTATTATTTTATAAAAAGTAATAGGCTTAGTAAGGTTACAACAGTAAGTGTTGTTAAAGCGCAGTTGCTACAGTGATAGAAATTGTTACGCTCAATCTTTTAAGACAAATAGTGAAAAAGTTGATACTATCACTCAAAAACATGCCCTTAAATTGTTATTGTAACCAGAAAACCTCTTATGTCTGTCGTATTGATTTTGAAGTTGATAAACCAGTTGACGGCTAGAACCAACTTTTTTTCACAGTAAAACTCAAAAAACAATATAAAATTTTCTATCGATAAGTTTAAGTGGAAAAATATAAGAAAATGTCTACAATGTAATTTTTCTTGAATTTCAGATCACCAAGTCCACATAGATGTCTGTTAGAAACATCATTTTGTGGTAGAAGGCCAACACAAGCTCATAATTTAATAGAACCATCAAGAGTGGAATCAGACGATATGGAGAAGATTCTACTTATGAGGGAAGCCGATACAACTAAGGCTTTAATACCAGATGATGTAAAAGTGCCAATTATGGGTGGCCACTTCAAACCTTATCCTCTTGACAAACCTCGTAGACGTGGACGTGAAGAAAGAAAAGAAATTTTCAAACGGGAAGTCGAAATCACAAAGATGGTCCTCGAAAAAGCTAATATAGAGGTATTTATAATAGTCGTTTTACGTACATTTCAGTAAAAAATCTATTCCCTTATTGAAAGTGCAAACTCAGCGATGTTTTATTAAATTTGAATATGGTTTTATTAACAGATTTATTTTAATTCGAAATAAAAAATATAGTGGCAAAGTTGCTTTAAATACAAATTTATTTTACGCTTCTTGGCTAAAGTTTAAAAGTGAAAAATGTACATATGGCAATGATATGAGTAGTGTTAAATCAAAACTGAATGATAATTCATATAATATATGTATTAAAAGTCAAGCATTACTGACATTTGTGACATTAATTAAAATGTTCAGAATATTTTTTTAATTTATCGAAGACTGTGTGTATGCGTTCCAAAATTTCTGCACACAGAGCTGAATTTTTTCGAAACAAATATCGGGGTACAAATAACCAAATCTTTTCAGTACTAATAAACACTATGTTTATCTAAAGTCCTTTAGATTTTCTGAAATATTTCAAAATATTAACATGATTTCAAATAATTTTATTCTCATGAAATCTACAAAATCGTTTTCTTTTTATTTGTCTAAATACACTGAAATTCCCAGAGAGCAAATATATGACCGGATATATTTTAGAGAAAGGTTTTATGTAAGATGTGGAGACAACTTACCAAATATGTAGGGCCTTGTGTAGTCTTGAGTTCCATAAAAATGATATTTCATCCCAGCTTTGATGAGAGAATGAATAATTTGTGTTAAAATATTCATTTTCGGAAACGGAGAAAATGCAGATAGAGCAGACGAATCGCGAGAAAGAGAAACTAAATGTCAGACGCACTCGAATATATGGTATGAATTATTTCAGGCACAACACTGGCACTGAAGGAAAACCCCGTAAAGTACAATAAGATTCATGTATGCCTTCCACCGCAAACATGTCAACCCATCCCTGGTTTCCATAAGATTCAAATGGAAATCAGGGTTGGGTTGACATGCCCCGAAGGAAGGCATACATGAATCTTACTGTACAAAAAGTTTGAACTTCATATCCTTTCAAATTCCAATACGAAATTCGCTATTCATTGACACACAAAACTGTAATTTGTTATACATAGAAATCGGGAAAGAGCATTATAAAAGGTTGATAGGAAAGAGAAACATAATATGAGCAGACCGCGCCGTACCCTTCAGGACATTTCATGGTAATTAGTCGACAGAGACGCGCTTTCGATAATAATTAATATTTTTGTTTTTCAAATGTTAGAATGAGAATGAAATCACAAACTGAGTTACTGTGAGATGGTATATAATGCAAACATGTGTTGAAACAATAAACACTTACATTATAAATTGACAAACAATACAAGTTTTGTCGAATGGATGGACATCTTGCTGCTGCGGATCATGGTCACTTTGGCCTAGAAACAGTGGGCTCCAAAGATATATCGCTAATCTGCCAACTCTAATGATGTGGCAAGACAAAATAACAGAAAGTTACAGCTTCGACAAACACTTCCGGACCAGTGTTCTCAAACGGGTCAGCCTGCGCGCGCAGCAGGTGTTGGCTTCCTGCTGGAGAAATTCTGCAATTGACAGTAATCTGACGCGCGATTCAAAATCAAATTAAATGGACCAATGGAAGAATTTCTCCAGCGGTAAGCCAAAAAAATGCACGCGCAGGCTGTCCCGTTTGAGAGCACTGTTCCGGACATTCATCCCAGAAAGGGAGGCGTAGGAGAAAGAGGGGGGAGGGCTTTTCTACACCGGCAACGAGGAGGCAGATCAACTGGCAAAAAGAGGAACAGATGACAGGCCTATTAGCCTTTTTATTAGTTTGACTAGGCCTATTGGTTTCTCTACTAGCGGACGCAACCATAGTAGAGCGACCGGGATCGACCTGGACATCCTCTTCAGGTAGAGTACATTAGGCGTGCAACTGGCAGGCGCAACTACAACCGTACGCCTAGCAAAAGGATACGCCGGCTCATAAGCGGGCTAACCTGGGGTAATTCTGTCCTGACCGTTCCCGACCGAACCAGACTGTACCTGACTGACTAGACTGTACCTACCAAAGCTACCCGAAGTCATAATGGTCAAACCTGACGTCTCCCTTCCCCTCTCTCTCACAGAACCGGTACGCTCACTGCTTCGAGAGAAACGAGCACAGGAGACGATGCTCGCCTCGTCCGCTGATGATCAGTAACCTACGCATTAAATAATTACGCTCGCTTGCTGCTTGCAGGTACCAATATAATACGCACACACCCACAGCCTGCTGAAAAAGTTCTATTAAAAACTATTAAAAAAAGATCAATGGTTTTTAATCCTCGATCTTAATCATACATTTGACCATTGAATATGATTGTTTCCGAAATCTATTAAAATTTATTAATTATTAAGTTATATATTATGATTAGTTTCCATTGAATTACAATTATTCTGAATGATATTTAATACGAAATCTTACCATTCAATGCAAATTTGTTAATGATTTTAAATAATTATTTAGTATATAGTGTTCAATGGTTATCAATTGTAATTTTTAGTGTTAAGATCGAGGATTAAAATTCATTCAAGCATAGAAATTATTACTGAATAATACTTTATCGTAAAAAATTCTTTTCAATGAGTAGATTTTAATAAATTGTTATAATAATATGTGTATTGAATGATTTGTAATGGAATATTAAACCACTCCAAATTGAATCATATTTAAAAACATTTAATACTAATATTGAGAGTAGTGTTAATGAATTTTAATAATATTTAATAATTGAATATTTAATCATCTTTAATATTTAGAGATTAATGTTTTTTAATGATAACAAATCCATTTCAATGAATGAGTTTTAATAAGTTTTAATGATATCGCCGTATATCGAGTATTGAATGATTTGTAATAGAATATTAGACAATATTATAGTTGAAATATATTTAGACAATATTAAGACAATATTAGTTGAAAATTTAGAAAAAATTTAAAAAAAAATTTAATCAAGCACTACAAAAAAAAATAATTTTAATGATCAACTATTAGAATTCATAAAATAAGATTAAATAAAATACAATTAAGTATTATTGTATTGAACAGCTATTACAATTCGTGAAAAACGGTTCCATTAAATACGATACACCAATCATTCTTCAATCATTAATCATTAAAGTGAATGACAAACTATTCAATAAAATATTATTGGGTAATAATTTTAATGAAGTTATTAAAATTCATAAAATATTATTCAAAAGAATATCACTGGCGACCATTCCATTCATGATTCATTAAAATTCACAAAAGAACATTCAATAAAATACTATTGAGAAATAATTTTAATGAATAGTTATTAAAATGCATAAAATATTATTCAAAAGAATATCACTGGCGACCATTCAATTTATGATTCATTAAAATTCACAAAAGAACATTAAATAAAATTCTATTGAGTAATAATTTTAATGAATAGTTATTAAAATTCATAAAATATTATTCAAAAGAATATCACTGGCGACCATTCCATTCATGATACATAAAAATTCACAAAAGTACATTCAATAAAATACTATTGGGTTGTAACGGGCAGTCTTGTCGCACGTCACATATTCCTATCCCTCACTCGCTATCACTGTCGATTTACGTCACCGAGCGGGCGGGGCGAGATTCTCTACCAGCCGGCTTCCCCTACCACCCGTCGGCTACTCTTCACGTAATTGCAAGTGCTTATAAGTGACGCACAAAGCAATATTCGCCAGTTCGCTGGGGAGCAGCAAGTCTGCACTCAGCGAAACTCATCTAGTCTCTCTGCTAGCGGGCTACCACCATAGCAGAGCGACCGAGACCGAAACCTGGACATCTTCAGGAAGATCCACTAGGTGTGCGACTGGCAGGCACCCCTACAGCCGTACACCTAGACAAAGGGTTCGTCGGCTCACACCGACCTCTCCTGGGTCAACCTGGGGACGATCTCTTGGACCTTGGGAATCAAAACATCCATCCCAAAAATGAGACCATCTGATACCTTATCAGCGGGCACCCACATGGCCAGTTATCAGGCGAAGAGGGTACGCCAGCCCAAAACCTGGCCTACCCCTGGTTCATTCCCGTCTTCCCCGTAAACACCATCCTGAGACCCACTGTACGTTTGACCAGCGGGCACCCCCATGGCCAACCTTAGAGGTAAAGGGTGTGTTGATTTTAAAGTCAACCCACTCTGGGGTATTCCCGTCTAAACCGTACCTAGGGCAATACGGCGACAAAATAATAAAGAGAAATAAAAAGAATAAGTAAATAATGAATCTTTCTCGTC
This sequence comes from Synergus gifuensis, assembly GCA_904066015.1. NCBI lineage: Eukaryota > Metazoa > Arthropoda > Insecta > Hymenoptera > Cynipidae > Synergus > Synergus gifuensis. Next base: position 40,812 of record CAJFCO010017380.1, on the reverse strand, counting down.
TTTCTCTCTCACCTCACCGTACCGCATACCGTTTATTAGAGAGAGAAGGACTCAGGAGATGGTATCAGTCTCGACCGCCGGTGACACGTGACTTACGTCAAGACGTCACTAAACATCTCACTCGCTCTCATTGCAGGTACCGACTTAGAATGTACACGGTTACTCTCTCGCACACCACTCGTTCGCTCTCTCTCTCACGCACACACCGCACACAAAATAAATAATGTGATTTAATTCAATTAAATTTAAAGGAATATAAATTCATATTTTTTTAAAAGATTCTCACACAGTATATTCAGACCCATCTAAAATTTAGTTATTTCTCATGAACTCATTTAGTTATTAACTCAAATGTATATTATAGGAAAATATAACACATTTGTTATTTTGTTATTATAAACCGTTAGTTAATTTATTTTCTTGCCCTTAAAACTGATCCTGGCTCGACTGAAGCGTCCAGTATGGCAGAAATATAAAACACACCGTTACATGGGGTCCGAACAGGGACCCCAACAAAAACGTACCGTTACATGGCGCCTGAACAAGTTTGACCCGCAATTTTTTTTTAAGAGCAAACGAACAGCTTTTTTTTTGACCGGTATTAAATATATATTTAAAAAAAAAATACCACAGAGAGAGAGAGAGAAAGAGTGCTGAGAGCTCGCCTGTGACCTCTATCCCAGCGCTGCCTTGGCCGCCCGTCTGTTGCGTCTGTTTTCGAACTGACCTGGTGATTCGTCCTCGTGCCGTTTTCTCTCACCACACCGTACCGTTTTTTCTTTTGAGGGCGGCCGGTGGCGTGTCGATTTTCCGAATCACTAGGAGGCGGACGCGACGGCCGCGTGGCTACGGGCAATTTACCTAAGATCTCGGAAGATGGATGTCGCAGTGCGCATGCGTAATCCCCTCCCTTTGAAATATGTACTCCCACTCTCATACATTTTCAGGTATATATTAAGGCTCTAAAGCCAAGTATGTTCAGTCTCTAAGCTCAATCAAGACGATTAACAAGCCTCTGGATACCGCCAAGCTTACCGCAAAAATCTTGAAGCTGAGAGAAATCTCTTGCAAATCGCAACCGTTTATTTCACCGATTATTACACGGTTTATTTTACCGATTATTACACCGAATTTCACCGATTATAATACCAATTATTTCACCGATTGTTCACTGCGCTCCGCCTTTTCTGATTCATCATGACGGGAGTTTCTTGGATATACGAGCTCCACAAGGAACAGCTCGCGAAAGAGCTACGACGATATGGATTAAATCCAACCGGGGCAGTGGCAGTTCTCCGCCAAAGACTTGTGAGCTTCGTCAGAGCGAACCCTGACCTCTTCAACGAAAAACCAACCGATCCGCCAGAATATAAAGAGGATTTAGACCGGACGAAGGACATGGAGGCCCTTCAAGATGAATTGAGCAAATTGCAGATAAAAACATCTTCTCCTCGCCAGCCGTCAAATACGGCCACGGAAAATCCGGATCATAACAATACTGATATGGCAAACCAAACTCCGCCATTAAGGCACTTTATCCAAGAAAATTTCAGAGATGTCATGGAAGACATTGAGGTTTCCGCCCCAAATCCAACCAAAATTCTGGACCAAATGAGAAAATGGAACTGCCATTTTGATGGCAAAAACGTATACGGATTTCTGGAACGTCTAAAGGAACTACAAAAAGTCTACAACTATACAGACAACCAAATCCTAAGAGAATTTCCAGAGCTTCTCAGAGGAGACGCGCAGCTCTGGTTCAGAAACTGCGCAGCCCACTTAAATTCTTTTTCAGAGTTGGAACAAAGTTTGAGGAGTTTTTATCTGCCACCGTCCGAGCTAAGACAATTGGACCAACAGATTTATAATAGGCACCAGGGATCAAACGAAGGAATACGAGACTTCGTAACATCGCTTTTAACTCTCACTAGACGTCGTGGAGGTTTTTCGTCAGAAAAAACCATGGAGACTCTTTATTACAATATGAAACCAGGACTCAGACTGTTTATCCGCCGTACCGACGTAACTACGCCGGATGAATTAATCAAACGAGTAGAATAGATCCAGGAAGCCCAGGAACAACAAAATAAAGAGTCTCGCAACAAACAAAGAGCAACTTTCAAACCACCAAGACTACATACCGCAAATGTCTCTCCAGCCTATGATCCACAAGCAGTTTGTTGGCGCTGTAAGCAAAGGGGCCACGCCAGGCGTTTCTGCCGAAACGCACCTAAAAAGTTCTGTTCACAATGCGGAAAGGATGGAATCCTTACCAGGGAATGCCCTTGCCAGAAGCAGGGAAACGCCAATGGGGCCGGGTCACACTAGGCTCACCCCCGGCCCGCTACGTAACACCATCTGATGAGCCGCGGATTTTTATAACAGTTAAAATCGGCTTATCCAACTTCAAAGCCTTGGTTGACCCTGGATCCGTCTGTTCATACGTAGACGAACACACGGCCGAACGTTTCTTAGCACAGGGTTGGGCGCAACGAAAAGGCGACACTATCGCCGTGATGGCCGATGGAACCGAGACGCCGCTCGGAAAATGCCTTTCCGGTGAACTATCAGCAATGGGCAAACTCATCGAAGCAGAAGTATCAATCTTAGCGAATCTTAGCCACGAAGTTCTTCTAGGCATAGATCTCCTGTCGCTCTTAGGACTAGAAATCCACATAAATAAACAAAAGGTCTTCCCACCGTTCCGTAATTATCAAAGGGAGATCTGCATCGTCGAAGGATCTATTCCTATGAGCCATCTAAAGCCTGAAGAGCAGAAGATCACCGAAAAATTTCTGGCCGACCAATTAAAACGCCTTACAGTCGCAAAAGGCGTAACACCACTAGCTAAGCACGAAATTCGCTTGATTGACCCAACTCCGCTCAAACAACGTTACCGACCAAGAAATCCAACGATTCAAGAGATCATCGACAAGGAGGTAAACGAGATGATCAAAGAGGGAGTAATTCGTCCATCCAGCAGCCTTTGGAGCTCACCAATACTCATCACTCGACGTAAAGACGGAAGAGCAAGATTCTGTATAGACTTCCGAAGACTAAATCAAGTCTCAAAAAAGGACGCCTACCCAATCCCACAAATCAACGCCATCTTAGATAAACTACGAGGAGCAAAATACCTCTCTTCCATCAATTTAAAAAACGGTTATTGGCACGTACCTTTAACCGAGAAGAGCAAACTTCTAACAGCCTTCACCGTTCAAGGGAGAGGACTCTTCGAATTTAACGTAATGCCTTTTGGCCTGCACACAGCGCCATCTACTTTTCAAAGACTTTTGGACCGCATTATCACACCAGACATGGCTCCACAAGCGTTAGCATATTTGGACGACATCGTCATATGTACAGGAACTTTCGAAGAACACATGTCGATGTTAAAAAAAGTCTTTGACAGACTATACGAAGCTAAACTAAGGCCAAATCCAGACAAATGTCATTTTTTCCGGCCGAAGTTACAATATCTCGGCCATGTTGTCGACGAAAAAGGCCTACATACTGATCCAGAAAGTCGCCGCCATTCAGAACCTTTCACCGCCAAAGAACATCAAAGAAGCCCGAAGGTTCTTAGGACTTATTTCGTGGTACAGACGCTTCATTAAGGATGTCTCTCGAGTAGCAGCACTATTAAATCAATTATTAAAAAAGAAGGCTCAATGGGAATGGACCGCCGAACATCAGGAAGCATTCGACGAATTAAAAAAGAGACTAACGTCAGCAACAATCTTGGCTTGCCCAGATTGGACAAAACAGTTTATACTCCAAACAGACGCGAGTAAAGAAGGGCTCGGAGCTGTTTTAACTCAACTCGACAGCAAAACCGAAAGAATAATTGCCTACGCCAGTCGTGCCGTGAACAAAGCCGGAAGCAACTATTCTGCAACAGAATTAGAATGCCTAGCGGTAAAATAGGGCATCTGGAAGATGCGAGACTATCTAGAAGGCTACCATTTCGTTGTAATTACCGACCATCTTTCTTTAAAATGGCTCGATAAAATAGATAATCCTTCAGGACGTTTAGCTCGATGGGCAATGGAATTGAGCCAATGGGATTTCGAGATACAATACCGACGTGGAGCTGACAACGTAATTGCCGATACACTCTCCAGACAGCCGTATGAAACTTGCGCCGTAAACAAAAAGAAAGACAAAGACTGGTACGAAAAACGTTATCAAGCCGTCTTAGATGATCCGACCGGAAACCTAGAGTATTGCATCCGTAATAACTGCTTATACCGCCACATATTGCATACTCTGGATTTTAATGAATATCATCAGGGCGAGCAATGGAAAATATGCGTGCCACGTTCAGATCAACAACAAGTTCTAACTGAAGTCCACAACAATCCAAACGCCGTACATCTTGGAATCGGCAAAACACTCGTCCGACTAGCTGAACACCACTATTGGCCCGGTATGCTCAGAATGGGCGCTCAATACGTCCGAAACTGCGACAACTGTCAAAGATTTAAAGCACAACAACTGGCCCCAGCCGGCACCATGCACGCCACAAATGTCGAAACACCATGGGAAATGGTTTCTATGGACCTCGTCGGACCTCTACCACGATCCAACGCAGGCAACACCTGGCTCTTGGTAATGCAAGACAGATTTACCAAGTGGATCGAACTGAGGCCCTTAAGAAAGGCAACCAGCCAAGCTATAACCACGGGACTTTAGGACTAAATCTGCCTTCGACATGGGTGCCCTTCCACCGTAGTTTCAGACAATGGATGACAGTTCACTGGCAAAGAACTCAAAGCTTTTCTACAGGACACGCACATTTCACATCGATTAACACCACCGTATACACCGCAGTGCAATCCAGTCGAGAGAGCTAATAGAGTAATAAAGACTATGATTGCACAAAACATCAAAAAGTCACAAAAAACATGGGACGTCCACCTTCCAGAACTCCAGTTCGCCTACAAAACCGCAAACAGCGCCAACACAGGATTTTCTCCGGCATACTTAAATTTCGGCCGAGAATTGCGAACGTCCGGAAGTTTAGCCCAAGAAACCGCATTACCATCAAAGGAAAAACGTGAACACCGCATAAAGAAGATACATGAAGCCATCGAATTAGCTCGAAGCCACATAGCCAAAAGCTTCCAAAAGCAACAAGGTCATTATAACCATCGTCGCCGTAAATGGGCTCCCGAAGTAGGGGAAAAGGTTCTCAAGAAGACTCATTTTTTATCCAATAAAATAGGGGACTTTAACGTTGCCAAACTGGCAGAAAAATTCGAGGGACAGTTCACCGTATTCAAAAAGATCACCTCGAATATTTTAGACCTGAAAGATGAAAAAAGGATTTTGAATCACCAGATCCATGTAAAAGATCTGACTCCGTACCGCAGCGATTCAACCGCTACCATCGATTCCCTCTATCGTAATTTTTCCGCTAGTCTTCTTGACCCCCTACTCTACAATCTTCTAATCAAACTAAGTACAGTACTATCTCGTTTATCCGAGGTAATGTGGGGAAGGGGTACCTCGGATAAGCGAAAACTCGGATAACACGGAATATATTAAAAAACTCGAAAACTTTCATTATCTTTGGTATATTTAAAATGTTACAATGCAATTTCACCACATTAACATATGAAAGTGAAAAATTAAGGAACTTGGATTTGTTTTTCGCGTAACAAGCATTACTTATTACAAACGTGGTTTAAGAAAATCAGTGATAGAGCACTGTTTCAATCTGCTCATGCATTTTTTAGCTGCAATATCTCGCCATCGTTTCATCAGTAAGAGATCACTTGCAGTACTTTCCGGCTGTTCCTCGATATATTTGAGAGCTATCTCAGGCGCATTTAATCAACCGCGACATTGCGAATAATTTCTCCTCTATCCAATCTTCTAATCGCTTCCAACTTTTCCTCTAAACTCACGAAGACTTTTTTTCGCTTCTGCGACATAGCGATGTTTTTTCATTGACTGTTGAAGCCCAGCTGTTAGTCTACCTCACAACCGAGAAGAACAAAGCGTGTACAAACAAGCTTGAGCGTTTTTAAGCAACAAAGTAGCGATCGCAAACTACTTCGCGCGCATAGTATAGCGGCGTCATCCGTTTTATCCGAGTTTTTCTGTATTATCCGAGTGCATAGCTCGGTTAACGCGGAGTGCTCGGATAAGTTCGGTGGCTCGGATAACGCGGAACCTCGGTTGATCGAAGGCCGGATAAACGGGATTGTACTCTACAACGAGTTCCATCAAATCTGCCTACTCGATATTCAACTTTTAACCGAGATGGAACACCTAGTTTTCGAAGAAAGAGAACTGGAAACTCTGAAGAAGACTCTGGGGAGTTACAACTTGTACAAGCTCCGCTTCAACCAGCAGAGGATGCTCACCAGCCTAGCCATAATCCCGGTGGAAGTGGTAAGCGCAGTGAACAAGTTTCTAAAAGTGTTGTTTAAAGTGACAGGTGTAAGTGTTCGGGTGACATAGTGGCAAAATTATCTAATCATAATTCAGTTTATAACTTTGTGCATTGTCATATTTCTCATACGAACACACGAGTCAAACATTCCGTCTAGTTTTAAAATTTTATTTCGTATAGAAAGAATTTATTCAGAATTCATAATTTCTTATTTACTTGTTACGTTATTTCCGATCAGCTGCTTTGTTTTCATTTAGTATTTACTCGAAACAGATGATATTTTGTTTTTCACTTATGTCTATCTCCGTCGCTCCACTACGTTTAGCTCTCCGAAGTAGGGGGGAGATGTAACGGGCAGTCTTGTCGCCCGTCACATATTCCTATCCCTCACTCGCTATCACTGTCGATTTACGTCACCGAGCGGGCGGGGCAAGATTCTCTACCAGCCGGCTTCCCCTACCACCCGCCGGCTACTCTTCACGTAATTGCAAGTGCTTATAAGCGACGCACAAAGCAATATTCGGCAGTTCGCTGGGGAGCAGCAAGTCTGCACTCAGCGAAACACATTTGGTCTCTCTGCTAGCGGGCTACCACCATAGCAGAGCGACCAGGACCGAAACCTGGACATCTTCTTCAGGAAGATCCACTAGGTGTGCGACTGGGAGGCACCCCTACAACCGTACACCTAGACAAAGGGTTCGTCGGCTCACACCGACCTATCCTGGGTCAACCTGGGGACGATCTCTTGGCCCTGGGGAATCAAAACATCCATCCCAAAAATGAAACCATCTGATACCTGATCAGCGGGCACCCCCATGGCCAGTTATCAGGCGAAGAGGGTACGCCAGCCCAAAACCTGGCCTACCTCTGGTTCATTCCCGTCTTCCCCGTAAACACCATCCTGAGACCCACTCTACGTTTGACCAGCAAGCACCCTCATGGCCAACCTTAGAGGTAAAGGGTGTTTTGATTTTAAAGTCAACCCACCCTGGGGTATTCCCGTCTAAACCGTACCTAGGGCAATACCGCGACAAAATAATAAAGAGAAATAAAAAAATAGGTAAATAATAAAATCCCTCTTCTTTCTCTGACCGCACCGTACCGCATACCGTTTATTAGAGAGAGAAGGACTCGGGAGATGGTATCAGTCTCGACCGCCGGTGACACGTGACTTACGTTAAGACGTCACTAAACATCTCATTCGCTCTCATTGCAGGTACCGACTTAGAATGTACACGGTTACTCTCTCGCACACCACTCGCTCGCTCTCTCACGCACAGACCGTACACAAAATAAATATTGTGATTTAATTCAATTAAATTTCAAGGAATATAAATTCATATTTTTTTATAAGATTCTCACACAGTATATTTAGACACATCTAAAATTTAGTTATTTCTCATAAACTCATTTAGTTATTAACTCATAAATGTATATTATAGGAAAATATAACACCTTTGTTATTTTGTTATTATAAACCGTTAGTTAATTTATTTTCTTGCCCTTAAAACTGATCCTGGCTCGACTGAAGCGTCCGGTAGGGCAGAAATATAAAACTCACCGTTACATGTCGTCCGAACAGGGACGCCAACAAAGACGTATCGTTACAGGGTAATAATTTTAATGAATAGTTATTAAAATTCATAAAATATCATTAAATAAAATATTATTAAATTTAATTTTTTTGGTAATAATATTCAAAATGATTTATTATGATTAAAATCAATGGTAATTATCACTATTGAATGCGATTACCATTAAATATCATCGGATATGATTAATTTTGAATCATTATCCGAAAAGTGAACCATTCCTTTCATTCAATATGATTCATTACCATTGAATATGAATCATTTCCAATGGTAACCAATGGAACTTTTTCAGCAGGGCACACACTCGCAATCGTCGCTCGCTCGCTCTCTCTTATCATTCATTTATTTAAATTCACACACCATTTAGAATTGTATTTTTTATAGGAGCATAAATACTTTTATTAATTTTGTAAAATAATTGATCTGCTTTTTGATTATCTTCAACTTTATTATCTTTAAAACCTGACCCTGGCTAGGCTGAAGCGTCCGCTGAGATAATCACATACGAAAGACTAAGTAAAATCAGATCGTTAAATTGCGACCGAACAAGGACACCAAGAAAACCCTGCTTAAAATTCCGGTTAGATTTCTTACAGGAAAATTGTCTGATTTAATCCGAATTCTATCAGAATTAATATTTTCATCCAAATTCTATCCGAATCTATCCGAAATATGCACGAATTTTATCTCCATTAATTCCGATAAAATCCGGAATTTATCTGCATGTAAAATTAAATTCGAAATTAGTCTGGCGTGGTACGAAACTGAAAAGTGTCTGAAAACCTGATGTTATTCTTGGTTAAAGTGAAACTAGAAATTTGTCCGCAATTTTCCGAATCAGGGTTGTAAAAATATATTTAATCCGAAGTGAGTCCGTCTCAGTATGGAATTAATACGTGTCACTAATTTGCAAAGAATATTGAGTTTAAGGGCAAGCAGAAATTTGTTCGTTTGAATCCGAATTTAGTCTACGAAAAAGTTGAATCCGAAATGTGTCCGTTTCGGTTAGGAATTCATATGTTTTCAAAATCTGGAAGTATTTTGATTTAAAGTAGAGGCGGAAATTTGTCAGTTTTAGCCCGAATTCTGTTCATATAAGTTGAATCCGAAATTTATCCGTATCCTTATGGAATTTGTACGTCCTACAAATCCGGTGAAATTATTCCTAGTGTAAACGGAAATTTGTCGGCAATTATCCGAATCAGGTTTGTCAAAATATAATTAATCCGAAATGAGTCAGTATCGGTGCGGAATTTGTACTTTCTTCAAATCGGGTGAAATGACACCTAATGTAAACGGAAATTTGTCCGCATTTATCCAAATCAGGTTTGTAAAATTATACTTGATCCGAAATGAGTCTGTATCCTTACGGAATTTGTACGTCCTTCAAATCCGGTGAAGTTACTCCTAGTGTAAACGGAAATTTGTTCGCATTTATCCGAATCAGGGTTGTAAAAATATAATTAATCCGAAATGAGAAAGTATCCGTACGGAATTTGTACTTCCTTCAAATTGGGTGAAATTATTCCTATTGTAAACGGAAATTAGTCCGCAATTATCCGAATCAGGTTTGTAAAAATATAATTAATCCGAAATGAGTCCGTATCCGAGCGTAATTTGTACGTCTTTCAAATTGGGTGAAATTATTCCTAGTGTAAACTGAAATTTGTCAGCAATTATCCGAATCAGGGTTGTAAAAATATACTTAATCCGAAATGAGTTCGTATCGGAATCTGTAGGTGTCTGAAACATTGAAGGAGAAGAGAAAATTTAATAAATTTTAAGACAATTTTTCATATGAAATTACTATATTTCTATGGTATTTGGCAAAATTGATACATACATTTCATGTCCAACGTTAATTACAACACATTTCTCCCTTATCTCTGGTATTGACATTACAATTGTATTATTATATTTTTCCTTAACTTTGCAAATGTTTTTCGAGTAAAAGTTAGGTGTGTTATATGTTGCACACAACGAATCGTCATTAGTGCCATCGCAGGAGAGAAGAAATTTTTCTACTTTGAGGCTTTGAACTTCTGCCCAGCCTTCCGAATCGAAGTATAATAGGTTTTGAACGTGTATAACGTTTCCATTCTGAAGACAAAATACCGCATCATCTGATTTTTGTCGCCGTTCATATTTCACGCTATGTATAACCGTACCTTTATAAACACAACGATCAAATATTAATACATCTGTACCCGTTTTTGACAATTTTGAGTATCTTGAGTCCTTATTCCCTTTATCTAGAAATACAGCATCCTGAGAATTACTGCGGCAGAAGTTCGCTACTTAATTTCTGTTGAAAAGAGCTGCACAGTAATTAAAACACGGTGATGTGTTGGTCGATTCATCTAGGATAGATTTAAAAATATTCGCCTGTAATGTTCGTATAAACATTTGCTCATACAATCCTTTGGGATTATGGACGCACTGTTTTAAATAATATATTGCATTTTTGAACGGAAAGTATGAAGTTCCCCACAATGGACCGCTGTGATTAACTGTATGTAAGACCACAATGATTGACTGTATGTAAGACTAACCCGACGAAATTTAATAAATCTGCTTCACATTGGTTCAATTCTTTTTCGCTTATGTTTGTTTGCAAAAGGGTGAATATACTGTTAGACAATAAAGCGAAATGTTTGACTGCACACATTGGCAGAATTTCTTGTACACATCGCACAGAATAGAACAAGAACCAAGATTTCCATTCTGAACCTTTCCATTTACATTTATCTGACAGCGGTCTTGCTAAGCGATGAATTTCGTGTGGCGAGGTCATTCTTAGTAAGCGTTCATTAATCTCACTTTGCTGTGAATTTTTAAGGTGAATCGTATTTTCAGTACTAATCCAAATATTCCAAATTTGCTCAACAACACCGAGTAAATCTCCGTGAAGATAGTCTCTTGGAAAACCCCATACCATATCCAATGACTCAAGTTGTGATAACGCTGTATAACCTTTAACACCATTCACAAATATCTTTTTTTTGGAGTCCCTCGAACTCTTATTTGTTTGCATTGCAGTCATTATATCTTCTAGGTATGATACGTTTGTTCTAAGTGGTGGATCTGCTGGTTTAATAAGATGCCGCATTGAACCTGCGATATAGTAGCCGAAATCGTAACACCAAGAACAACCGTAGTGTCCATTGAATTGAACGCGGTTTTGCAAAATAGGTCGTGCCACACTATCAACACTGGCTAAAAGAGGTTTCAAGATGATTTTCAATGTTTTTCCTTCCTTATTAATCCATTCGAAGCCATTTCTACTTAAATCGTGAGCTTGTTCAACAAATGATTGAAAATAAAGATTCATCATATCAGGCGATGATTCTTTTTCACCTATCCATATACCTGCTAATATAGGATATTTGAAACGAAGATTTGCAGTTAACTCATTAAGAATAAGGACTATTGGCCAGAATGACCTTTTTGAACTATGAAACAGTGGCGCTGCGTCAGTATTAAAAGTGTAAGTGAAAATCACAACCTCTGCTATGTTTAGATCTCTTACAATCCTTTTAAAGAGAAGACCGTCGTGAACACCACGAATATTTCCATTTTGTTGAAGATCTGACATAATTTTTTTTAAATTCGCAAACATATTATTTCTTAAAAGAGGCGTGTTTAAGAAAGTTAGAAACTGATACTGAATACTAATGGAAATAAAAGAATTTGTGGAGTTCATTGAAAGTGAATAGTTTTTCGGACATTTCTCGCAAATTTTTTCATGCTTTCGAAAAGTTTTTTTTTGAAGTAGGCGGTCCCAAAGATTTAGAACATGTTGTACAGTAAAAATGATACTTTATCACTTCACCGGGAGAATTGAATATTTCGAAGAGGTGATAATCATTTATTGTCCAGTGTTTAAAGTGGGGACCAGCAAAAACTTTAATCATGTTTATCAATTCTCTTCTAGCTTTGTAGCTTAGTGAAAATGTGATAGAGTATCCAAAAATCATTAGCATGACTTGCGCTACTGTAATGCCTGATGCTGCAAACATAATTTTTCTGTCTTCAAGTAAAAAATCCTTCAATTTCGATACATTCATAGAAAATGATTGATTCATAGAAAGTGATAAATTCATGTCAGCTTCAGGAAACTTACTCCCAGAGGGAGGTAGACTGAGCTGAATTTGGGTCAACTTGTCACCAATTTGAGGTACCTTGCACTCAGCTATTTTGATATCCGTTGATGGTGATTTTTCATCAATTATGGAGGATTTTTCATCTGTTGTTCGGTTTAGAACATGACGCAGAACATAATTTTCGTCGTCCGTTGAATCAGAAGAACTGTCACTGTTTCTAGATGTCGTGAAAGTTGTGACGGGAAGTCATTTTTAGATAATACAGAACTCCGTTCCCGTGAACGTCTCGGGGGGAGTAGTCGACGAATTAATTTAAAGTTATAGGCACGGTAGGTTCCTCGTGGACTTACGGCGAAGTCTTGCACTCGAGCGATAGCGAGCAACCTTACCGACTCAGCGTGGTTAAGAGAGGCCGTGAGGAGCTCACTCTTGCGTCACCCTTCCTGGCGAAAGGAAGTTTTTGTAATTTGCGTTGACAGGAGTTGTAACGTTTTGTTCGTGTTGTGTGAATTTGCGTGTTATATCGTTTTGAATACTGTATACTTTGTTTCGACGTTCAGGTTATATCTATTACGGAGGATCATTCCTGTCATCCTTGTTCGACGGAGTTGTAAGTACTAAATTGTCCAATATTGTTGAATAAATGTGTTTGGAACTTTAATAATTATTTTGTTAGAGTCAACCCGAGTCCCACGCTTACTCTTTGATTTATCTAGTCGTCGGTTATTATGCTTATAGCGTTCTAATTGTTTTCTTATTAGTTTCTTAACTTAATCTCGCTAATCAGGGTTTTCTAAGATTAGCTGACGCCCCATTTTGACAATTAACCTCTCTTTATTATATATTTTATTTCTTTATTTTCTGGAACTCCGGCAGCCAATGACGCAGGCCACGCCGGATGAGGGTGAAGTGTTTAGCTAATAAAACTAACACCCGTCTCAAAGTTTTGTCAGATATGGAATTTTATGAGAGGATACTACTATCGTTGATATTCATTGGTACAACGGCTTCACTTAGAACTGAAAAAAAAAGATGCATATTACGAGATCTTAAGTGAACGATAAGAATACATTTTAAAATATCTATTAATAACACCAATTCTCTTATAGAATGAAAGAACATACAATTTTTCAGATTTTATTCGATAAATAATTTTTATAATTATAATTGTATAATAAAAATTTATTATACACACAGGAGTCAGAAAAGTCACTTAAACATTGAACTTCTACATAAGGTTTATCCTGCATGGGTGTGCACTTCTGAGTTGAAAAATTCAACTATTAATGGGATGATAAAAGCAGCAATACTCTTGTTGTTATCAGACCAACGATCTGGCATGAGGCATTAGATCACGATAAAGACTGTTATTTTATTTTTATTCCTAATCTATGGAAACCATCGTAATTCAATTCCTCTTCTTCCTCGTTCAATATAACTTCATTTATTTGCATCGTTTTACTTTGACTGTCTCCTCATTTGAAATAATTCCAGCAGTAAATTCTTACATTTCTAAAAGAAATTTTTCCTAATTATCTATTTAATACATTTTGTTTCGCTCTCTATCAGTATTCATTTTTAAATGGAATTATGGGCCTAAAGTGAAATATTTTTTATTTTAATACCTTTTGCGTAAAGAGAAACGATTATGTTTTGAGGTTAGTTTTTAAACTTTTCATTTTACACAAAACCTATTAAAATTTAAAAAATTTTCGCTCTATATCCAGAATTCCTATCTTAAAAAAGTGGTGTAACGAAACGTCTAAAAAATCTCGCATACATTGTTGTTGCAAACCTGATTGGCTTTTGAATGACTTGAAGTTATAAAAAGAAAAAGAAAATAATCGAGCAGGTGTTGGTTTGGACGCGACCCTTAAAATATCACCAAAACCTTCGAAATCCCTTAAAATTCGTTAAAATGTCGTAAAATTCCAAGAAACCTTAAAAATCATTAATCTTTTAAAATCCATGTTAAAATTAGTGAAAATCTTTAAAAATTCCTAAAAACCTCTTGAAATTTTTTAACATTTAATATTTCTTAATATCATCAGAAACCTGATCAAATTTCATAAAAATCCTTAAAAATTTTACAAAATATTTTAAAAATTAGAAAAAACCCATAAAATTAAACGAAAATCTTTGAAATCCTTTTAAATTTTACAAAATCTTTTGAAATCCGCTCAATAAACTTACCTGACAAACTATAAAATCCTTTTAATTCCATAAAATATTTTAAGTCTTAAAAATCTCTTAAGAATTCGAATTTTGAGGTTAGAAATTTAACCTGCACCGTTATGAAATAAATCCACATCCTTTAATAAAATATATGTTCCGTTTCCGAAGCTAAACTATTTTTATAAAAAGAAAGATCGATATATTTGCATTGTAATTTATTATTTTTGGAAAATCCTATAATTTACCTGTATGAATTGCTGAATCTAACTTCGTTTTCCATCGACGAAGCGTTCTTGGGTGCGCTTTATTTTCGATTTCCTGCGACGTCACCCTATAACGTTTTACAGGTTTTCCTCTGAGTTCCTCATCCTCCGCAGAACTCATTTTACTTCTTTTAATAGAATATAAAAAGTTCATTTCAAATTTCAATATTTGAGATTAAATCGGTTATATGTCAACATGGTGTATAGTTACTTTCTTCGTCGCTAGGAGTCGCTTCAACGTGCTTCAATCTTCCACATGCACACATAAGCAAGAATAGCCAATGACCGCCGATTTCACTGAGTCATTTCAAATTTCCCGCTTTACGAGAACTTTACTGGAAGTCTAATGTTCCCATTGGTTGAATTTTTAACCATAAATATTATTGGCTATAAGTTTCCTGTTTGAGCATGTCAGGATGGAAGTGAGCATCGAACGTTGCGTTGTTGCACACTGACAAAGGAGGAGAAACAAAGAATAGCCACACGTGTTCCAGCGTACAGTTTCACCACCGGTGTAAACACGAGGATTCTTTTAGCATTTTTCTGGACATTTTTCTTGAATAAATGCGCGATGTTTGTGTACGTAAAATTTATTGAAAAGTGTGCAAGTTTTCCACTTCAAACAATGATAATATCATCGGACCTTGTCGAAAAATTTAAACCAGAAACTTTTAAACGGACTACGAAATACAAAATCAAATGTGGTTGCAAAATTAAATGTTTTGCTTCCATTATATTTGTGGGAGGTAAGTAAATAATAATTTTGTTAATATATATTTTATAGAGATTTGTCGACAATAGCAAACTAAGCCCGGATTTCCTCGACGTGTTTTCCTCGTTTCAAACAATAAATTTTATAAATATGCAGGGCTTTCGAAATACACTCGAATCTCCCAATATCGACGAAATCCAGATTAGACGCTTTCCCAATATCGACGAAATTCCTCTTCTCAAATGGCACACCAATTACACATGCGTCATATTAATTGCGCATGCGTATTGCACATAAATAATATTTTTTAGCATTTTAAATTGCGCGCGAATAGTACCCAATCAGATTCCGAGCGCGCAATTCATGCGCAGTGTACCCAGTGATATTTGAGGTAACTGCAGGTCGATATTGAGAAAGGAATGCGGTCGATATTGGGAGATTCGAGTGTATATATATATATATACTTTATTATTAAAATATATCATTATTCTTGTGAGAACAATTTTATTTTCTGGTCTACGAAAATCAGATTAATTGAACCAAGTTTTTACGTTAAAACGATTGAAAATGTATAATAGGATTTTGATAAGTAATAATTTTTCGAAGAAAGAACTTTACATTAGTATTAAAATATTAGTTTCCTTTGCAGTGCAATGAAAGGGTCAAGTTTTTCCCCCTCATTTCTTAGAGGCTGTCTCTGAGGCTTCAGCTGATGAAAAAAATTCGAAAATAATGAAAGCAGGAAAGGTGAAAATTTTTTTATTACTTTTACATTGAAATGTATAATTCTTTAGAATAATAATATAAGATTATATAATAATATATAATAATAATTATACATTATTATTTATATAATAATATATTGGGTCTATAACTTAATTCGTGCGGTTTTCTAAGAGATGGCGTAACTTGATTATTATTCCTTCGTTCCAATATTCCAAACATGCGTTGGAAAGCTACTGTCATTGTGCGTCTGTTTCAGTATATGCCATTCATTTGAAGCGTAAGCAACAATAATTTTTTTTAACTCAAATATGTCGAACTTTGTGCCTGGAAAAGTGGTTTTGCGGGGAGTTTTTCTTCATTACTTTAACCCTTTCGTGCACATAAGAGTTATACAGTTATGGTGCAGGAAAACTATTTCCACTATAAGGGGTTCCGACCTGCGTTGAATCCGAATCCGGGTCAGATTT
>CAJFCO010017380.1:0-12725 GCA_904066015.1 Synergus gifuensis | reverse complement strand
TGTAAATTTTAAAAACTAAGCAAATTGTTTAAGCTCGTAAACCACTTCCGTCAAAAAGGAACACGATTTTTTGGATTCTCCTGTCGAAAGAATACAAAAAAAAAAGACTTAGGAAAAAGACAATTGAAAGTGTCTATCAAGGTATTTCCTCCTGTTCGATTTTAAAAACCAAAATTGTAAATTTGAAATACTCAGAAATTTTTTGTTAAACTCCTCAGCTTTGCCCGTCAAAAAGTAACACACTTGTGATTCTCATGTCAAAAAAATACTGAAAAAAAAATTGGGTAAAAGACAATTGAAAATGAGTATGGAAGCCAGTTGTTTATTTTCATTTATAAAAATCATTATTGATAATTTTAAATACTTAGCAATTTTTTTAATCTCTTAAGCTCCACCTGTCAAAAAAGAATACTATTTTTGGATTCTCCGGAAAAAGAAATGCTAAAAAAAATTGGGAGAAAGACAGTTCAAAACGAACATGGAAGCTAGTTTTTTATTTTCAATTATAAATATCATTATTGATTATTTTAAATAGTTAGCACTTTTTTAAGCTCGTAAGCCCCTTCCTGAAAAAGGAACGCGATTTTTTGGATTCTCCTGTCGAAAAAATACTGAAAAAACTTGGGAGAAAGACGGTTGAAAATGTCTATTAAATTTAATTCCATATTTTCCGTTATAAAAATCTTGATATTAAAATTGTAAAACAGAAATTTTTTTTAAGCTCGTAAGCTTTGTCCGCCAAAAAAGAACACGCTTGTTTGGAAACTCCTGTCCAAAAAAATACTAAGCAAACTTGGGAGAAAGACGTTTGAAAATATCTATCAAAGAGAATTTATTATTTTCCGTAATAAATACATTTCGATACTAGTACGCGAATGTTTTTTTAGCCTTCTGTGAAAAGGTCACACAAGGCTAAAATAACTTTCTCGTACATGTATCGAACTGTATTTTTTGACATGACGTGTGCGAAGGTTTATTTAGCATACGATTTTTTGACCCAGCGTGTGCGAAATCGAATTTCGCGCACGGCGTGTGAAAAACCATCATTGTTAATTTTGAATACTTAGCATTTTTTTTAAGCACACAAACCCCATCCGTCAAAAAGGAACACAATTATTTGGATTCTCCTGTCGAAAAAATACTAAAAAAAACTTGGGTGAAAGTCGATTGAAAATGTCTATCAATGCTAGTTCCATATTTTTATTTATAAAAATTAAGATTGCAAATTTTGAATACTTAGCAAATTTTTTTTGAGATCGTAAGCGTCTCTCTTTAATCTTTAAAAACGGACATGATTATTTGGATTTCCCTGTCGAAAAATTACTGAAAATCTTGAGAAAACCCGATCAAATGTATTTCATTAAACCCATAAATAAAATTATTTATTATGTCTTATAATTAGACAGACATTTTGTTTTAAAGTTCGTGAAAGTTTATACGACTGAACTTGACCTCACTCAACTTCAACTATTTAGATTTAAAAACCCTAAAAACAGTCAAATATGTTCAAGGGAATTTTACAGAAATCGACAGAATCCAACGATTTAATAATAACGAGTTAACGAGTGCATCTTCAATGTAAATTTTAAAAACAAAGCAAATTCTTTAAGCTCGTAAACCATTTCCGTCAAAAAGGAACACGATTTTATGGATTCTTCTGTCGAAAAATTCAGAAAATATTTAGGAAAAAGACAATTGAAAATGTCTAACAAAGCTTTATCAGTTGTTTCGATTTTAAAAACCAAAATAGTAAATTTTAAATACTCAGAAATTTTTTGTTAAGCTCGTAAGCGTCTACTGTCAAAAGAGAGCGCGATTGTTGGGATTGTCCTGTCGAAAAATTATTGAAAAACTTAGGAAGAAGACAATTGAAAATTTCTATCAAATATTCTGCGTTGACATAACTTGTTTATTTGGGAAATGAATATGAAAGTTGTAATGGTTTTAGTAGTATTCAGAGAAATTCACAGGAAGTTAGATGAATTTGGAGGAATTTTCAGACTTTAATATTTTTTAAATTCGAAGGAATTCAATTTTTTTGGCTTCCATTGCTTGAAAGACTTTTAAAAATTCTTAAAAATAATTCAGATCTGTTAGGGAAAATTTTACGGAATTCGAGAGAATTTTACAGAATTCAAATAATTATTACGTCTTCATTCATCAGTAGCTAAACCGTAGCTAGAAAAAGTATTCGAGAATCTTTTAACTAATTCAAAAGTATTGAATTTATTTCTACAGATTTCAAGAGAATTCTGTGGAATTCAAATAAAGGGTACATTTTCCTTCAGTCGTATCTAAGTTGGAAATTAAAGAGGAAAAACGCTATGATTTTATTAGAATTCAAAAGAATTCGGAAGAAGTTGTAGGATTTATGAGTTTTTCAATTCCAAACAGTTCATTGCGTATTTTCATTGCTTGAATAGTATTTTAAAATCTTTAAATTAATTCGAAGGTGTTGAAAATTATTCCACAGAATTCATGACAACTCAACGTTGACGAGTTCAAATTACAAGGAATTTGAAGAATTAAAAATAATTTGTAATAATAATTCAAATAATTTAAAGTGCAATATTATCACAGGTTACGAAGTCTTTAAAACTTCTTTAATTTTTAATTTTATTTTTGAAGGAAATTCTACAAAATTCGTGAGGATTCTGCAGGGTTGAATTAAGTAGTCCAAGTTTATTCATTGCCAGCTTAACACTCTACTAACTAGACTAATTGTGAAAGAATCAGGTACATTGCATTGATTTTATTAGAATTCAGAGAATTCGGATGAATTTACAGTAATTAAAGGTCTTGCAATTCCAAGTAATTCAATGCGCTCAAAAGTGATCAAGGTAGTTAAAAAAAGTTAAAGGAATTTCCACAGAACTCGAGTGAATTTTTCGAAATTCTAAGAATTCAGGAAGATTCTACAGAATTCGATAAACGTATGCATTTTAAGTATGGGAATTATCTCCTAGAGCGATGATTTTTAGCTTGGTTGCTAAGAAAAAGATACTTGTTAATTTTCAAATCTCTTTTAAGTGTGAAGTTGCACCAAAGAGTCAAAACCTACTACAAAAACAAATTGAGGGGAAGTTATACGATCTGAACTTGTATTCTTACACACTCTTAGCAATGGCACATGGATTGTCAGCTTTCTAATGCATTTTTTTGATTGGTTAATCTTTAATTGCTAATTACTCGGTAACAATGCACTTCACAAATTTTTTTTATTAGAATTTTTTACTCGGTATTTTTTTGGAATTCAAAAATATAAATATGTACCTTGAGTACTGGGATACCCTGTATAATATAGAAAATTCTAATACTATACTGAGTCTTACTTTCAATATTAACACTCATTCACTTAAATCTATTGGAGTTCCTACTGGCTGTTCTAATCTATTTTCCCGTTTCTAGATTATATCGGTCTGGGAAGAGGATCAGTAAAAGTGGTGAAAATCCACAACGTTACAATTAAAAATTCAAGAAATAAATAAATAATAAGAAATAAATGAAAAACATCATTATTGAATTTTGTTGTCAATACAAAAATAAATATAAAATAATAAATAAATAAAATAAATAAATATTACGTGCGCAACTTTGCTTCCGCCGTTTTCCGATAGGTGACTGCAGCGGTAAGTGTCGGTTGAAATAGGCAGGTCAAAAATTTCATACAGTAAGCTTGGAAATCTGTCAACATAACGACAGCATCACATTAGTGAATTTGTGTTTGTATCAGAAGTACTTACGGTGAGGCTGCTCTTAGTGAAAGAACGTGTCAAGAGTGGTTTCAGCGCTTTAAGAGTAGTGATTTTGATGTCGAGGAGCGGCATGGCGGTGGAAGAAAGTAGTATATTATGAGTTGTTGAAACCGAGTGAAACCATTACAGGGCACTGGTATCGAACGCAATTGATGCGTTTGAACTCTGCATTGAAGGAGAAACGGCCACAGTACCAAGAGATACGATAAAGTTATCCTGCAACATGACAATGCTTGGCTACATATCGCAAAACCCGTCAAGACATACTTGGAGACTCTAAAATTGGAAGTCTTACCCGACCCGCCGTACTCTCCAGACATTGCTACTTCCGACTACCATTTGTTCCGATAGATGGCACATGGCCTAGCTGAGCAGCATTTACATTCTTATGAAGAAGTCAAAGAATGGATCGATTCGTGGATTGCCTCAAAAGACGCATCGTTTTTTCGAGATGGTATCCGACAATTGCCCGAAAGATGGCAAAAAGTAGTGGCTAGTGACGGACAGTACTTTGAATCATAAATAGGTAATCACTTTTTAAGAATAAAGCCTCAAATTTTGGAAAAAATCGGCGGAAGCAAAGTTGCGCACCTAATAAAAATAAATTTATTTAATTTTTTTATTATTATTATTATTATTTCAATAATGATATTTTTCATTTATTTCTTATTATTTATTTCTTTCTTGAATTTTCAATAAAGTTATCTTGGTTAAAAAATAAGATTGTTTTATTTAAAATAAAGAATAATTATTTATATTTCATAGAAAAACGATATGAGACAAAAAAAATGGGCCGTGCAATGTGATCGACGCGCCGGTGTGACGTACCGTGCTCGACCGCGCTAGATAAATTAAATTTTTTCCGATAGTAATAATAATTTCTCCATCGATTAAAAAATCGTTTTCGAAAGGAAATTTGGTGTAGAATACGATGAAAATACTAAGAACTTGATACATGGGTGGCACGATACTTAAAAATTGATTTAAAAATTTCAATTGTTTATAACAATTTTAATTTATTAATAATATTTTTGTAAGTATTTTTTTTAAAGCTCGTTCTTTTACCTTTCAAATGAAAAAAAATAAGGTCTCTAGCTCAAATAGAACAGGAGTTATACATTTTTTAAAAAGTCTGCAAGTCAAAAGTCATTAAATTCTCAATTTTTTAACCCTTCGTATTTTCCAAAAAACTGATAAATAAAAAAAATGCTCGAATACGTATTTTTTCTTTTTCCATAAAGAACCCGTAAAAGAAGTATTAGCTCAATAAAAATGGGTCGGTCAAATTTCGTCCAAATCTGTTCGGTTTTAAAAGAATGTCCCATATATGACTACGAGCTGGCTTTGTCTGCATTAGTCTTTTGAAGTGATTTTTTTTAACTTTTGAGGGGCTTCTTTTGCATCTTTGTACGATAAAATACTATTTTTTTTGTTTACGGGAACGTAAAAATATATAATATTTGGTCCTGAATGCTCATCACGCTATGCTCTTCCCTATTTATTCGCAACCTCGAAAAGACTCAGTTTGTTAACGTTTTGATTTAACTTAAACATTTCTTAAATATCTAAGCTTTTTTATATAAATAATCCCCGGATATGTGCGGGGTTCTCCAGCAATGCGCTTTATGCGTCACCTACCCAAAACTAAATGATACTATCGATCGAGGAATGATTTCCTATCAACAATCTACTTTACCGTTTATTGGATACCGACTATCGCTTAAACTGTAGTACAAAAAAAAAACTATAAAACTGAAACATTAAATAATGATTAGTATTATATATGTACAATACATAAATGAACGTAAATATGAATAATGGGATCACTGAAAAGAAAATATTAACTAAAGAATAGAAAAGTAATAAGCTCATGGAGTTTAAAATGGAAACTTTGAATGCTACTAAAAGTATCGATAGAGATTTTATACAATTTTTTTTAAACTTTAGCTTGAGATAAGATACTTTCTTGGATAGTAGAAGCTACCTGGAACTTTTATATCAAGTCAGTGATTACCACGAGAAGAAAAGTGTTTGTTAATCGTAGAATGTTACTTTCATTCTGCATTTGCCGATATTTAACTTTTTGGGATAATGTGAAACCTTGTAAATTTTTACTTTTTTAAGTATAAGAAATATTTTAGTAAGAGGCAATGTTAGTACACAGGGTGTCCCAGGTCTAACTGTCCGTACTTATATGGCTGTATAGAAAATAAATAAATAAGTCGAAACTTCCTGTGTAAGAAGTGTATTGAAGTTTTAGTTTCTGAGTTATGAAATGAGTAAGTTGGACGAATCAGGGGCGCCGCATGCGAGTGAGAGCGGGAGTCTCTAACAGAGCGTTGACCTCCAGCTCGCGTACGGACGACTCTCTTTGCGGCATCCCTGCTTCGTCCAGCGTAAACGTTTCAAAACTCAAAACTAAAACTTCCATACATTTTCTCTAATGGAAATTTTGGTTTATTTATTTTATTTCTGTACAGTCATATAAGTCCGAACAATTAGACCTGAGACAACCTGTATAGCAATATTGCATAATATTTTGTGTATATATTGTTAATGTCAAAATATATTTTTAAGGTGAAAACAGATGGCACTATCCTTGGTCCAGAATCGCCAATATCTTGCTCAAAATCTCGACGGAGTTTATCACTTAAACCAAAGGATACATCGGTGAACACAAAAAGTAGATCAAAATCACGAGAAAGGGCATCCGTTGATCATGAAGTACCAATAAATAAGGAAACGAGAAGTAAAAGTTTTTTTTCTTCGACTATAAGTCTTTTCAAAAGAAGGGAACGGAAAAAAAGTTTTGGTGAAACTACAGCAAATGTATTAGATATCCTGAGTGCCGGTTTTTCTTCAACGGATAATATTGAGCATGAGGATTTATCATTTCATTCAAATAAAACTACTTCGGTAAATAATCCCAGAAAAGAGCATCCTGTTTTAATTGGTCTTTGTGCTAAAGACGTTTGTAGTGAGAAGGCATTGCCCTCGGAGAGCGTATCAATTCCTTTAGAAACGCCAACGAAACTTTTTGACGAGTATGAAGCTGAAAATCAGATAGCAAGCATTGTGACTAAAGCATCTATCGAACACCATTGTGAATCGATTATAAAACATTACATAGATGTACAAATGCCTCCTGATCATGAGTTAGAAACCAAAAAATGTGGAAAAGAATCACCATTACTTCTTACTCGAAATTCAACCAAGTCTCTGACTTCTTTGAAGGAAGGAAGTAAGGATAAATGCACAAATCTGATTGAAATAGACAAAAGTTCTTCAAACTCTCGCACGCATAAGAAAGAAGATATCACGAAAAGAAAATATGAAAAGGGACTAAAACAAACGAACTGCTCGTCTGAAGAAGACTATAGAGGTTTAGAAATTAATAAAATAAAGCCTCCATTAACAGATGGACCTGTTTTTGATCAAAACGAATCTACGAATCAAGATACTTTAAGGAAATCTAGTAATATTTTCGATTTGGATCATAATAGTTCAGAATCAGAAAGAGACTCAGAAATCGAATTCATTAAAAACAAAGCGGAAAAAGTTGTCGGAGATCTATCAGATGAAAGAAGAGGGCTATTTTACGAAGAAAGTTTTGAAGAGGACATTTTCTTCGTACCAACAACGTTGCCTTTAGAGAAAACTATTGCTGTACCAATTTTACCTATTAGAAAACGCCATCAGGAAATTAGGTATGCCATCGTTCTACTCTATACATATTTCCCTTGATATATGAAAAGCATATGGTAAACTTTAAATTTTCGAATAATTCTTTACCGATCTAGGCTAGCTAAACCTTTTTCCACCTAGGGTCTAGTCCGAATTAATTTAAAAAAACTTATAATTTGAATCGTCTGAATTTGTCTCAATTTTTAAGTTCAAGAAAAAGTGTATTTAGTTTATTATTAATTAGTAATTATAATAATTGTGTTTAAACATCAAACTTAAGTAATAAAATGAAATAAAATAATAAATATCTAGTAGTATGATTTAGCCGCAGTGGCTAAATGCGAGCAAATACGATGAAGCCGTGAAAATTTATGTCCTAATGAATTCGCGCTACACAATTTAAGATATTTCATCCATATTTTCGATTTCTTTAAATATTTTTCTGTTTAAAGTATCACAGTCGAAGATTGAACGGAATAGAGATATTTTTGTTGGGGTACTAATTTTCAAGGTATTTGATTCCAAACATCAAGCTCCTAATATGAGAGTAAGGGAGCAGCGGCGAATGTAGCGCGGCGGCTAATGTGGCGCGTTAAAGTTTCCGAATATTAACATACTTTCTGCTTGTGAAGATAGTTTCATTACATGTATATATGTTTTCAACGTTACATTATTAAAAAATTGGGATAATTAAATTAAATGCCTGATTTTTATGACGAAAAGTTAGTTTTGGTTCTTTCGCTTGTATTGTTAGAATTGCTAAAAATAAGTTAAACCAGATATGAATTCGATCTCGGGTGTTTCATTTAACTATATTTATATTTTTTTTGTGCTTATTTTTTGAGCACTGCTTTCTCAGTATGATGAAGTTGCAAATGAATTTGCTTCCTCATAGAGGAAGCATTAACGATTTTCCTAAATATTTAAATATATATATATACACTCGAGTCTCTCAAATGTCAACTTCCAAAATCTCAAGTTCTCCCAAAAGTCAAGTCATGTTTCTCTCAAATGTCATGTCCGTCTTTCTCTAATCCCACTTATAACCACTGCGCACGCGTTGCGTTCGGCATCTGATTGGCGCAAATTTACAATGCTAAAAAATATTATATTATACGCAATACGCATGCGTAATTGATGTGACTATAGAGATAAAGAATTTCTTGACATTTGGGAGAACCTCTGGCAAAAATTTCTTGACATTTGGGAGACACAAGTGTAATTCTTTTTTCTCGAAACAAAGAATCTTTTGACCTCATCATTCATAGATTCCTTGAGTCGAGACGAATTGATTGACCTGTAGGATTAGTGTTTTTATTTGAACAAATATGGGCATTTCTCTACAATTTTTCATTTTCGACATTTAAAAAAAAAAATTAGTGGCACAGTCCTCCAACCGATCTTATCCTCTTCTGTAGGCCCTAAAATGAGAGGAAAAGTTGTCAAAACTCAGTTTCCGAGCTCGGTACGTGAGAGAAAGCGATAACAAAATAAATTAAAAAGGTTGTTAACTGTTTACTCTATCAAATTCATTTCACGACTGATATAAGTATTCATATAAACAGCGCGGCGATCGGAAAAGTGAAATAGCGTTTTTTTACGTAGTCCTTTTTGATTGCACAGAAAAAAAAGCAAATGTAATATTTACCTTGACTTCAGAGTAAATATTACTTGCAACAAAAAATATCTTCAGGGTATAGGTGAACATGTCAACTTATTGTACCTTCTTTTGTTTCGATGCGAAAAAATTAAATTTTATCCACAATAAGAAAAGAAATAGTTTTGACTTCTCAAAATTATCGTCTTGAAAACTTATTCGGACTTCGTTTACGCACTTACCGATTTACCAACATATTATACAAGTGTAGAAGAACAGTTTTCCAACATAAAATTTCACCTAGTTATTGTTAAATAAGTGTGCCCTTTTTATTTTTTTCAAAAACCAAGCGGTAAAAAAATTACGTTAATTTTCAGCCCCCAAAAACCTATGGTAAGAAAAATTCTGCGCGTGAAAAATTGTAGTCATAAATCATCACATTCACTTCTAGTATTTTAGGTGGTTTCACGAGTTGTAACGGATGGATAATAGTTCGAATCGATTGAAATACTACAGTAACCCTTAAAATAGTATACTTTCTTTGGGAAAATCGATTTCAAGTGTAGCATTTCTTATAAATTGTGGTCGAAACTGTGCATCATCACCAAAATGAAAAATTGTAGAGAAATGCCTATATATGAAAAATGAAAAATTTTCAAAATTAAGAAAAATCATAATTTCATTAATATTCAATTAAATACACTAATCCTATAGGTCAATCGATTCGTCTCGACGCAGGGAATTTTTCCTTCCTTTACATAAGCTTTGAATTTTCATTATTTTAGAAGTTATAGTCGAAAAATCAATTTTTTAAAAAAATTCTAAATGTACATAAAAATTTTTTAATTCAATATTTTGCAAAATCCTTTGGCACATTTGGAGATATTGATGGTGCCAATATACCATACAAATTTCATCAATTTATCTACAAAAAAACGGCGACACACACACACATACATCCGGATAATTGATTAGAATGTTATATTAGACATTTATCAAGTGAGGAAAGTTTAATTAAACCATTTTTAAAATATTGGAAAATGTAACGACTACAAAGCTTTCTTTATGAGGAAGAAAAATTACAGAAGTTTCATATGAACTAATACAATTTTCATGTTTTTGCATAAAAACACAACGCACTGTATTGAAAGTTTAAATTAAAAAGGTTTAAAAGCTTGCTTTTGTTTACTACGTTTTCGCTCGGGTACATATTTCGGAATGAGTCGGATAACTAAATTGTGAAAAAATATTTTTCTCGAAAACCAAAAAGTACGGATTTTCTTATTTCCCTTGAAAAACAATATGCAGGATCAATCATGCAACTTTCACACTTTCAATCTTGTACAGGAATGATCAAAAGCTTCCATAATTCTACATACTTCAAGCTTTCCTTACGAAATAGTATCTGCTCGATTTAAAAACTTTTTTCCGACATTTCTATTGAACGCTGAGCTGCCATTGATTGCTTTATGTTCCTCGTTGTATACTTATTCAGTTTATTCTCAAACCAAAGTTGCTCCATTTAATTCAGCAAATATACATCTACACGGAAAGAAATGAACTGTTATTGAATATAGATTTATAACGTAGAGCCACTACCGCTTCAATGCGACCGCAACGCAGTTTTAGATTAGCTGTTGTATTACGTTCGATCATCTTATTTTGCATTCCCCTAACGGCATAATATTAACTACCATAATATTAGCAGTCTTTGAGCTAGCAGTAATAGTTACACCAAAATAATTAATTTTTATATTTTTTACCATAACTGCAAAAGATTCTCAAACTTCTCTTGAGAGCTCTTCATCAGTCTAACAAGTATTATTTTAACTCCTGGATCTTTGAACTTTTTTGCGATTCAATATTGATATCTATGTCCATGTACTTCCCCATATTGTAGTATCTTCTGACGACTGTATAAATAAACAGAGCCTAAGGAAATCTTCTCCTCTATCTATGTCAAATTTAAGATGTATGTCAGAAGACCGTCATTTTTCATTTACTTATTTGATTAAGTCTTTTAAGTTGTTACAATAAACAACAGTTTCATCAGGAGATGCAATGAAGGCTTTGATATTAAATAAAAAGCAGATTTAAGAAATATATCTTCATGGCAGCAAATCGAAACTTCGATTCAGGACTTACTCCGCGTGCCGATTGTCTGCTCTCTATAAAAAATTATATGGGTAACGAAGTTTACTAAATCCTGAAGAATATCAGCCAGTCGTCCTAAAATGCCTACATCTGTGGCTCGTTCAGCATTGAAGTTGTCCACTGAAGAAACCAAAAATCTGCATCTAAAGGGATGTGTAGAAACTAAAAAGAGTTTTCAGCAGGTCTCACATGAAATTCTTCACGCATTTTACCAGTTAAGAGACTAATTCCTTTAACTTCTAGAATGAAATGTGAATCTCTTTGAACAATCACAGTTAAAGAATGTCGCATAGCCACATCAGAAATTTTGCCTCCGCGTTCACGAAAACTAATAATTGCCCAAAAACTTACATGAAGGAATCAAAATCCACTTGTTAAAATATTATTTTATTTTAATATTAAGCGTATTTGGATTCAACGACTTCAAAAACGTATAACAATGTTTGTCTCGTCTGATGGACAAGATTCTTTTTTCATGTGTCTGTGTAATTACTAAATATTTGGGAAATGATCTATTCATGTTTTTTCTATTAAATCTAAAATTTTAAATTATATTGCGTTTTAAATTTTTAATAAATAAATTGGCCGATTTCACTGAAATCTCTTGAATTATCATTTCTAGGAATAAGATAACCTTAACATAATGAACCATTCCCTCTTTCCCCTCTCGGTACTAAACCCAGTTATACAAGACCAAAAAAAATATTATATCATATTCATATATGGATTTAGGAATTTATGTATTTTAACTTGTTATATTTATGTTTATGTTTTTCCAATCGATAAAATAAAGGTCCATTTTCTCAGAGGCGCAAGTTACAAAGGGTTACAAGGGGGGTATAAGGTATAAGTGTGTCGCTATATATATTTATATTTAAGTCCTATTCTAGCCCTGGCGAAGGCTTCGGATAGAAAATTTCCTATCCGAATGAATCCGAGCCAATCCGAAGTTTAAATGATGATTCCTATCCGAATGAATCCGAGCCAAACCGAAGTTTGAAGGAAGATTCCTATCCGAATGAATCCCAGCCAATACGAAGTTTAAATGATTATTCCTATCCGAATTAATCCGAGCCTATCCGAAGTTTAAATGATGATTCATATCCGAATGAATCCGAACCAATCCGAAGATTTACGAAGATTCCTATCCGAATGAATCCGAGCCAAGCCGAAGACTGCACGAAAATTCCTATCCGAATGAATCTGAAATCTTACTGAAAAATTTCAATCCGCAAGTTCGGTTCAAAGACATTTTATTGCAATTTATTTATAAGGTTTATAAAGTACTCCTTTACTTAATAAATTAATTACGAAAAAGTGACGACTGGTTTCTTGCCTACATGCAATGTAATTTAAATATAAACCTCTAGGCTACAATTATTAGAAGAGATAAGTTTATTCCAGTACGCGTCATATAAATTGAGTTTATCATTGGCCGCGGATTCATTCGGATTGAAACATCGCATAGGATTGAAAACTATCTTCGGATGTTACGAACCAAATAAATTTCTTTTAAAAAATGTCGTGTTAAGAGA
>CAJFCO010017379.1:0-13575 GCA_904066015.1 Synergus gifuensis | reverse complement strand
TGTAAAAACATGATGTAAAAACATGATGTAAAAACATGATGTAAAAATCGGATGTAAAAACATGTTTTTCGGGTTCAGGGTGTCTCAAAACGTGGTCATTTGACAAAAAATGGGAGGGTCAAATTTTACACAAAACTAATACATTCTCTGATGAGAATGTAAAAATATAAAAAAGTTGAAAATTCTAACGATCCCAACATACTACATGAATCCAATAATGTGAAAGGTGAAAATTCATATAATACTGGTTGTAAATATATTAAGGTTTATGCACTCTTTGATTGGGTTCGCTTAATAAAGACGTTTAGAAATACTCACAAATCTCATGACATATTGTTAGAAAATGATGAAAAAATATCTTAGAATACACTTCAAAAGTTATACGAAGAGGATTCTCAAAATATCATTCGAGCATGCCCAAATTTAACTTTAAGACCCAGGCCCCTTTGATAAAATGAATGTCAAATTATCAACTCAAATCTATAGTAACGAGATTGCAACGGCTCTTTTCTTATTGGGAACTTTTTTGAAAGAAAATAGTTATAGTAAAATTTCTAAAGAAGAAGCTTATACTTTGGGAACATTCATTAAAAAAATGAATGATTTATTTGATTGCATGAATAGTAGAACCATGTATGATCCGAATCCTCTTCGAAGACCTTTGAGTGATAAAAATCTTCAAGTTGAAGAAAAACTATGAACTGCTCTAAAGTGGATTTCCCAATTGCAAATAGAGGATGAGATAAATCCTAAAACCGGTAAAAAGAAAAAGTTTCATAGTCCAACTTTTAACTCCATGCTAATAACTATTACCGCAGTATTAGAATTATGGAAAGATTTGAAAAGTGAAATTATTTGAAATAATCAGTTATTTAATCACTTCTCGTTTATAACAAGATCCCATTGAGAACTTATTCTCCGTAATTAGACAACGTTCTGGTCATGGAAATAATCCCATTGCAACTCAGTTTCGTCAGAATTTGCAAAATATTGTCATTGAAATTGCGAAATAGATAATGATAAACAAGTTGTTCTTGACGGTAATACTATAAATGCTGGACAGAGACGTTGAAGGTGATTTAAATGGAAAAGACAAAGAGTTAGAAGCTTATGTTGTTACAATTATTGAAAATATTACAGATGAGGTTACAGTAAGTAAAAAAAATAGTTGTGTGGATCTTAATAAAGATGAAAATAATTTTAATGAAAATACTTTACAGTACGAAGACATAACCGACTCTATACATTGAAAATTTACATTGAAAATAACATTGAAAATTCTGACGTAACTTTAAGAGACAATGCTTTATATTATTTTACCGGGTTTACTGTTTTCGCTTGTCTCAAAAAATTCAAAAACTCCGCTAGATGTCGTAAGATTCTTTCAGGTAATAATGAAATGCTATTTCAAAATCAAATTCTTTTGCAAATACAAGCGATGAATTCTCAATGGGAAATTTAGTAGCAGCTTCTCAAGTACACTCATCTCCCGATCGAGGGCACTTTTCACACTTGGCTGATTCTACGTCCCCCCCGAGCGTCCCTCGACAGCCTACACTGAAGTGCCGGCGCTCGCGAAGTCAGTACCGTGGTGACGTCAGAGTGCTTTCTCGAGCTATTTTAATCCCATCCGATCTAGGGCACTCGACCCCCGAGCGGTGTCCTCGATCGGGAGTTGAGTGTATACACAAAAATCTGTGAATTTAGTTTAAATTTATGGCATAAAAACTATTCATCATTTCGGACGAAATATGGATTAGTCCAACAATTGCAAGAGTTTATAGTGAAAGAAATTAATAAAGTGTATCCTGACTGGTACAATGACGAATGTAAAGAACACAGATTTTTCTTACTTCGGAAGCTGCTCATATCTAGAATTTCGCGTGGCTTGAAATGGGAATCTATCGACACCCTCCAAATAGACAGAAAAAAGAAAAGAACACATGAAAATGCAGATGATGCTGAAAATAAAAGACGTGTAAAAAAATTTCGTCATATTTAAATGTAAGTAATTAAGTAATTAATTACTTATAATTATTTAATTACAAGTATTATTATAAGTATTATTCTTGTATTTACAAGAAGTAATTAAATACTTCGTAAATCTTTCAAAAGTTCTAATAGTGCAGTAATAGTTATAATGACGTGCTCTACTTCTTTCTAAAATACAGTAGCGGGACTCAGGTTCAGTGAAAAGTAGCGATGTCGAATAGACCTATCTTTAACTCCATACAATAGAAACGCTCATGCGTTTTTGTTAACCAGAAAAGGAAAGCAGACTAGAGCTGCGTCGGCTATGATCAAGTTTTCTATGCATATATATATATATATATATATATATATATATTTAATCTACTTTGTTTGTTACAAAAAGTATTTTAAGCCCTTTCTTTTGGTTTTATACAGGTTTCGGTATTAAGTATCATATCCAGAGTTTTTTTTTATTTACCATGAAATAGGGTTAAAATACATGAAATAAGAAACAGAATTTAAAAAATGTATACAAATTTTCATTCAGTGGTAACAACATACCAACTCCGCATATATTTGTAAATAAATTTATATTTAGATATATTTATTTATTTTATTCTTATTTATTTTATTTATATTATATTTATATTTATTTATTTCCTGAGGTGAAGTTCAGAATAGTGGTTACCTCCGATTTAGTTGAAACTGCGTATACTTACGTATTTTGATCCGCTGATTACGAAAATGATAGTGAAAATTGGCGGAAATTTGAATTTAATGAGAAAAACCATGTAAACCCCATAAAATAATGGTTTTTTGCGATTATCTCAGCTAATATGCAAAATTAAAAAAAAAATGTCTCGGACAAAAGTTGTAGATCTCATCGAAATACAAATTTTTTGTTTCAAACATTTTTTTCTGTGAATGATAGTTTCCGAGAAAATCAATGATACAAAGATTACAATCGTATCTCCATTCGTTTTGGTTTGGTACTTATTTACGCTTTTCACCCTTTACCATTCCCTTTACCATCCCATTTGCCATTTGCCATGTCATTTTACCATTCCCTTTCCCATTCCTATTGCCATTTCCCTTTACCATTCTCTTTGCCATATCTATTTGTCATTTCTTTTTCCTATTCCCTTTGTCATTTCCTTTTGCCATTCCCTTTGTCACTCCCTTTGCCATTTCTCTTTACGATTCCCTTTGCCATTTACCTTTACCATTCCTTTTGCCACTTCCCTTTACCATTCCGTTTGCCATTTCCCTTTACCATTCTCTTTGTCATTTCTCTTTACCATTCCCTTTGCCATATCCATTTATCATTTCTCCTTCCCATTCCCTTTGCCATTTTCCTTTATCATTCCCTTTGAAATTTCTCATTCCATTCCCTTTACCATTCCGTTTGCCATTTCCATTTGCCTTTTCCCTTTACTAGTCCCTTTGCCATTCTCTTTGTCATTTTCCTTTACCATTTCCTTTATAATAATTTTCGTTTACAATGATTTCCATTTAGAATGTGAAGAGCCATGGTATATAGGTTTTTTATAAATAAAAATTGATATTTTTTATTTTCTCGAAAACTATACTTTGCAGAAAAAAATGGTTGAAACAAAAAATGTGTATTTCGATGAGATCTACAACTTTTGTTTGAGACATTTTTTTTAATTTTGCATATTAGCTGAGATAATCGTAAAAATCATTATTTTATGGGGTCTTCATGGGTTTTCTCATTAACTTCAAATTTCCGCCAATTTTAACTATCATTTTCGTAATCAGCGCATCAAAATACGTAAGTATACGTAGTTTCAAAGAAATCGGAGGTAACCAGTATTCGGAACTATATCCATTTCCTGTATCATAAATTTATTTATAATATACATAATGTAATAATATTAATATAATTGTCAAGAATGGTAAATATGTAAATAAATAGTGAATAAATAAATAGTAAATAAACAGTAAATTAATAGTGTACTCTTTTTCAATGTTATTTTTGAACTTGAAATAAACACATATTTTGATACTGACGGAGTTATATTTTTATATTATTTTAATAATAATTAATTATTAATTATTAATTAATAAATTAGTATTAATTATTAACTATTAATTAATTATTATTAATTATTAATTATTAATTGTTAATTATATAATTAATAATTCTTAACACTGTCAAGCATACCGTTAGCACACTTCCTATATGTGAGTTATAGGGGCGGGGTCGGTGGGGGTAGGTTTAGTTAGGTTTAGTTGTTCTGCCCAGAGCGTGAGGTCGCTCTTAAAAATTCATATTGGAACAGCGCCATCACGCTGTTGGCAGAATAACTAAGTCTTCCCCTCACGTCTCGCTCCCCTAAATTTGCCACAAGATTTCCGCTGCAATGTCGCCTCTATACCTATCTTCCCTCTACGGTACAACGTGCTTGGTAGATCGGAGTTTCCATGTATAAAGTATCGTTTAAGCAATGAAAAATCGATTCTTTTTAAACTTTACTTCACAGATTTGAAAAGATTTCAAGTGATATTAAAATTACTAGGAATCTTACTGGATGTTAAAGTTTTTTTTTTAAAGATTTCGAACGACTTCAAAGGATTAAATTTTCTTAAATTGCAAGTATCAAAAATATCTTTAGTACTTTAAAAGATTGATTTTCCTTATTATTTTAATTATCTTAAGAAGTTTTTTCAAATGGGAAATGACCCGGAATTATCCTAAAATTACGATGGCAATAGTTTTTCATTTGATTTAACTTCATTAATTAAAAAAAAGTGAAAAGATAACAAATTATCAAAATAGGTGAAAAAAGATGAATAGGGGACGATCAATAATGGAGGAAGCGGTGACGAGTAACGACTTATAATGAATTTTATTTAAATTTTTTATTCGCTATCAGATTCTTTGATTTCATTATGTGAAATAATGGCAGGTTTGTATTTCTTGTCATTGAGTAATCCGTGCTCCGTTAGGAATATTTCTACATCAGTAGCGTAAAA
The DNA here is from genome assembly GCA_904066015.1 of Synergus gifuensis. Lineage (NCBI taxonomy): Eukaryota > Metazoa > Arthropoda > Insecta > Hymenoptera > Cynipidae > Synergus > Synergus gifuensis. Next base: position 8,607 of record CAJFCO010017379.1, on the reverse strand, counting down.
GTCTTCACCTAAATTGTCTGTAACGTGGACAAAATTACCTATCACTTGTCCATTTTTATACACAAGTAAAGCCGGTATGCCGTCTTTTCTAAAGTGTTTACTGACACTCACGGCAGACCCTACAAAAAAAATATATTTTTTTACATATTAGTTCTCAAACAAGCTTACTTGAAACGAATTAAAAAAATTTAATAAAGATTGAAAATAATGCAAACAGGGTGTCTACTAATTTTCGTCAAACATGTTCCCAATTTATTCCCGGCTTTTACTCGGTTGGTTCTGTAAATAACAGAACCATAAATAAAATATATTTAAGACTCTTGGAGCGCTGGAACAAAAAATGAAAAAAAAAACACAAAAAAGACGTGAAATCTATGGAATCACTCGAATCTCTCACCTCACGATTTACTTTAGATGAAAAATTTGCAAATATACATTGTTTGACGGGTTCTTCCATCGAGATTGGTTTCTTGATGGTAAAAAAGAGGGCTAGTATCTCATTTTTAGCAAAAACTGATAGTTTTGTTTAAATGAAAGATTTGAGATACGAGAAAAAAGAAGGGTTCAGACAATATTTTAGAAAGAGTGAGCAATACTTACAGATGTCAAAATCCCTTTTTCCTTGTAAAGGAGGTAAATCATTGCACTCGCGGATAGATACACAAACTCGGAATATTTTTTTAGGAATCATATTATTCCCAGTTATGTGGGAAAAGGTGAAAATAATTTATTTCACAAGATTCTTTAGATGGAAAGTACACGGAATAATGCCTCTTCCCATCCTCGTGTTCGTGTTGACACTTTGAAAGCGGAAACATCGAACGACATGCGGCCAAGTCCGACGAAGTACATTTGAGATTCTGCCGGCAAGTAGTTGTACTACCATATCGACGTTTGCCGTAAGCTCTGTAAAGAATTAAATAACATTTCTTAACCTAGAAATTTACATTTCAATCTCTTTCATTCCTCCACACTAACATTCACACCTTTAAATCTAATTGAGTTACTGCTGGCTGTTCTAATTTACTTCCCGTTTTTAGGTTATAGCAATCTGGGAAGAGGATCCATAAAGTAGTGAAATTTCACAACGTTACAATATTTAATAAATGTAGATTTTATACCGATGTCAAGAGAAAAAGTTTTTGAAAATCAAATAGTTATTACATAAAATGGTAAAAATATTTCTTTGAAGTGTGATATTTTTTAAACTAAGCTTTCAGATTTTCTGATATTATTTAAAAAAAGGACGAAAAGTTTTATAAGTTCAATGAGGAAAAGAAAACAAAAGACAAATATAAGTATCTATATTATAAATTATAAATTTATCTGTATTATGTATCTATAAATGTCTATATCAGTATTTTATAAAACATCACACTTTTATTAAATATGAAATATCATAAAATATAACATTTAAAGTAAAGTCAACCCGCGCGCAGAAGCGCGCGTTCGGTCTCGTTATTTATAAATAAATGAGTCTTGTCGTTTGCACACATTTCTTACCTTTCTGAGTGAATTGTCTGTAAAATATTTAAAAATCGTTATAAATATATAACAAAATTTAAAACGTTGCTAAATAATTGTACTCTTCACCATATCCAATGTTTATTAACATTATTTATGTTATTTTTAACATATTTAGTTAATAGTTCTTTACTTTTATTCTCCATTTCTTTGGAAAACAAAATAAAGTAAATTATATTTGACATTTGAAATACCCGGAAAACGTCGATATGGCAGCACAACTACTTGCCAGCGGAATCTCCAATGTACTTCGTCGGACTTGGCGTTCATGTCGTTCGATGTTTTCGCTTTCAAAGAGTCAACACGAACACGAGGATGGAAAGAGACATTATTCTGATGTACTTTCCATCCAAAGAATCTTGTGAAATAAATTATTGTCACCTTTTCCTACATAACTGTGAATAATATTATTCCTAAAAAAAATTCCGAGTTTGTGTATCTATCCGCGAGTGCAGTGATTTACCTCTCACAAGGAAAAAGGGATTTTGAAATCTGTAAGTATTGCTCACTCTTTCTAAAATATTATCTGAACCCTTCTTTTTTCTCGTATCTCAAATCTTTTATTTAAACAAAACTATCAGTTTTTGCTAAAAATGAGACATTAGCCCCCCTTTTTGCCATCGAGAAACCGATCTCGATGGAAAAACCCGTCAAACAATGTATATTTGCAAATTTGTCATCTATAATAAATCGTGAAGTGGGAATTTGACTGATTTTAAATGAAAATTTTCATTTTTCAAAACACTCCAACAGTCTTAAGGTTTTCCTGATTTTAATTGTTTGTATTGTGGTATATTTATTATATGAACTAAGTGTTCAATATAAAAGATTTTTAAAATTTTCAAGGGAATTGATTAGTTTTTTAAGAAATTTTAAAGATTGTCTTTAAATTTTTGGGGATTTTTAGAGATTTCAAAGTATATTAAGAAATTTTATGAGATTTAAAGAGATTTTTAGGAGATTTATGGGGTTTGGTGAAATTTTAAATGATTTTAAGGGTGTTGGAGCGTTTGGAAAAAAGAAAATTTTCATGTACACTATCGTTGAAAATTGTGCGTGCGACTCACGTGAGCGCTAATAAAAATCACTGCTGACTTCAAACCACGATATCTCGATGAAAAAAAGACAAAAAGAGATAGGACATTCTCAAAAAAAAAAACAGTTGTAAAGCTTATGAAATTCCACGTCCAGTGGTGCCCAACAAATATTTTTTTGACCTTCTGAAAATAATACAGCACTTGATGAATTTAAAAACAAAATTCAAAATTTTCTTAAATTTTCTACCTCAATTTCAACTTTTAGCATGATCTAGGAAAATTTTACCAAAAAGCTTAAAATTATACGACATAGTCTGAAATCTTATCTTTAATTTAAGACAAGAAAACTTAAAAAATCTTCATGGGTACCCGAGATACGATTAAAAATGTTTAATCGTATCTGAGTTGAGTTTTAATCGACGATCACGGTTCTCGGCCAGTCTGCTGCTCGCCACCTTCGTTGAGGCAGGACCGAATAGGCCACGCACAGAAGTGGTGCTTAAGTGGAGCCCTCTTATCCCTCTTACATCATTATTCTATTCGTTAATATGGGAATAATATTGTAAATAATTGTAAATGATAACAAATAACAATAAATGTTATTAAAAATTAGCAATAATTTGAAATCAAAATTACTAATGAACAGAATCTAAAGCATAAGAGGGCTCCTCTTAAGCGCCACTTCTGTGCGTGGCCTATTCGGTCCTGCCTCAACGAAGGAGGCGAGCAGCAGACCGGCCGAGAACCGTGATCGTCGATTAAAACTCAACTCAGATACGATTGAACATTTTAATCGTATCTCGGGTACCCATGAAGATTTTTTAAGTTTTCTTGTCTTAAATTAAAGATAAGATTTCAGACTCTAGGTCATATAATTTTAAGCTTTTCGAAAAAATTTTCCTAGGTCATGCTGAAAGTTGAAGTTGAGGTAGAAAATTTGAGAAAATTTTGAATTTTGTTTTTAAACTCTTCACGTGCTGTATTATTTTCAGAAAGTCAAAAAAATATTTGTTGGGTACCACTGGACGTGGAATTTCATAAGCTTTCCAACTGTTTTTTAAGAATATTTTCTTCACTCTTTTTTTCACGGAGATATTGTGGTTCGAAGTCAGCAGTGATTTTTATTAGCGCTCACGTGAGTCGTGTAGAATCAGTCAAATGTCCCACCTCACTTCGATTATTAGATGCCAAAATTGCAAAGATGCACTGTTTGACGGGTTCTTTCATCGAGATGGGTTTCTCGATAGTTTTGTTTAAAAAGGAGAGTGGAGATATGGGAAAAAAGAAGGGTGCAGATAATATTTTAGATGTTAAAATCCCTTTTTGTTCGCACAGTAAATTTTATTTTTAACATTAATTTTTAATTGACATTTGAAATACCCGGCAAAAGTTGATATGGCAGCACAACTACTTACCGGTGGAATCTAAAATGTGCTTCGTCGGACTTGGCGTACACATCGTTCGACGTTTCCACTTTCACAGCTGTGTCTAAATAATTATTTAGACAGCTTTGATATGAGTGCATTTATTGAAGAAAAAAATTCCGAGTGTGTGTCTCTTCGTCAGTGCAGTGATTTACCTATTGTACGGGCAAAAAGGGATTTTGACATCTGTAAGTAATGCCTACTCTCTCTAAAATATTGTCTGCACCCTTCTTTTTTCTCATATCTCCACTTTCCTTTTTAAACAAAACTATCGTTTTTTGCTCAAAAAGAAACACTAAGCCCCTCTCCTGTCATCGAGAAACCCATGTCGATGAAAGGACCCGTCAAACAGTGCATCTTTGCAATTTTTCCATCTAATTATCTAAATGAGGTCGTAAATTTGAGTGTTTCCATAGATTTCACCATTTTTTTTTTTTATTTTTTGTTCCGGCGCTCCAAGACCCTTAAGAGATTTTTGGGATCGTCGAGAAATATGTAATTGAAAAAAATGTTTAAAACAAATTTTAAATCCGATTACTAATTCGACTTTGTAACATGAATTTATTTAAATTTCCAGTTATTTGCCAATTTTTTCTGTTTCCACGCTTAGTAGACACACTGTCAGAAGAATGCACTGAAAAAATATGTTTAATTCTTTGCATAACTTACCTAAAATTTTGCAAAATTTAACAAAAGGATATTCTTTTGCCAAAGTTATTAAGCAGCCATTCATAGCATCACATCCTGACACATATTTCTCATAAATATGAATAATAACAGTAACAGATTTGTCCTCGTTATCTATTGCGTTCACAAATTCTTCCGTATTTCTCAAATTAATAACATTGCCAAACCGAAGTTTTTGTACTTTATCCAACATTTCTGTCATCCTCTTCCTTTGGTATTCGAGTAAATATTCATCTTTCAACAATTCTAAAAATTCTGGATCTGTTTCTAAGAGTTTATTTTTCTCTTCATCCAATACACTCTGGCAAGTCACGCTGGCTTTTTGTATCATTTCTTGTCGTTTTGCATCACTTTCAGCTCTTTTCTCTTTCTCTAGTTGTTTAAATATCTGCCAATCCTAATTTAAGAAAAAAAAGTAAGTTCAGTCAATAAAGTACAGATTATCTTTAACCCTTTCGCTACGAGCGTCGTCTATAGACGACATCCGCGCGACGATCTATGTGTACGAGTATCACCTATAGACGACATCCGCATGAAGACTTGTGTGTACGAGTGCCCATTCAGCCAAGGCCGTAGCCAGAAATCGTGTGTCTTTCTTCAATGCTTGGAAAACAAAGGACAAGTAAGGGGATTTGATCTCCCTATTTGTCTTTTGTTTTCCAAGCATTTAAGAAAGATATACGATTTCTGGCTACGGCCTTGCATTAAGCGTTGTCACTTCGACATAGCACATTGCCGTAACGAAAGGGTTAAAAAAAGGTGATGAAAAAAATCATTGAAAAATAGGTGACAACAAAGGCCATAGCCAGATAAGCATGGTGAAGCTGCCCCCGCATGGATTTGATTCATATTTAGGGGGTAAGTTTCTCTCACTATGAAACTAATTTACCCCAAGTTTCAAGTTAAAAAAAAATTTTTTACAAAAGTTATAAACAATTTTTGAAAAATTAAAAAAATCAGTTTTCTCAAAATTGGATCAACCGATTTTGATGATACAAATATATATTGTAGAGGATACCAAGAGAATTTAAAAAAAAAATTGACACTTTCAGGAGAAGGGGGTGAGAAAAATTATTGTAATATTGTAATAATTTTTTTTAATGTTCTTTTTGTTGCAACACCGCCAGTTTTTTTCTATAATTTAAATATATCCAAAGTAACAACATATATTTTTCAGAATAAAATCAAAAGGGTACTTCATAGTTAAAGAAAATAAAATTCAATTTTTGTCTCCTAATTTGTATGTAATTCCATGGGATTCAGGGGCCAACTTAATTTTTGACTTTAAGACTCAATAAATAAATATCATTTGAACAATATAAGTTACACTATTACGCTATAAACTTAATCTTCCTCACTGTGTTCCTCTATCACGGGATTCATACTGTTTTCTGTAAACAGTTTTCTGAGAATTTCAGCAGGTTTTACGATTTTCGATAAGTATCTTGCATGTGATAAGTAATATGGTGGAGTCCATGTCAAATGATCGCAAGAATTTTCGTACTTGAATCGGATTTCCGTGTAATTCGGTGTAATCAGTCCTTTAGTAGTCTTGAAAAACCACAATAAATATTTTTGGAACATTCGAAAAAATGGCGGAGATATGGGACTTTGAAATTTTTTGGACCTTTTTTTGGAAACATTATATCTTTGTTTCTAATTAACTGATTTAGCTTTTTAGCGTCTCAAATTTGTTGTAATAAAACGTACTTTTATATAAAAAAAACTCAAAAAAAAAAATTTTATCTTTTTTGTAAGGAACCGTACTTAAATTACGTAACAGCTCAAAGGGGGGGGGGGTCAAGAGATTCCATTACGACTTGTTATGGAGGAAGGGGGAGGTATTTCAGTCATGTACTTATTTTTTGGAAATTCGCGAATTAAGCAAATAACTTCCAGAAATTAACGTAAACTCGATTTATGAATTTTAATATACGTATAAGTCTTTACCTGCAAAGCATGTAGATACTAAAATACAAATAGGGGAGACCGGGGCAAATCGTGACATTTTGAGTTTGCAAATTTTTCCTGGGTACACTATTATAAATAAAAAAATATCAGCTATGGCTTTTTACTGGTTGAACTCTCTAGTTTGTTAAAAAAAATTTTTTGTGTCTTTTCTATCATATGAATTTTAGATAGAAAATAAAATGTCTGACCATGTCTGGTGTCACGAATTACCCCGATACCGGGGTAAATCGTGACAGAGTATAGGGCAATTCGTGACACTGTTTTCAATCAACTGTATATAATGAACTGTACTATAAAATCAATCTAATACTGTACATAATGAATTGTAATACTCAAATCTATTGTTTTATGAAACATCATAATGACTTTATTGATTTAATAAACTAGAACTCATAATATTTAATCATCAGAATTGAAATATCTTTTGGTTAGTACGCTAACGTCATTAGGCTTACTGCTCACTTCATGTGTAAAGAATAGGAACATTGCAAATGTAATTTGTGTCACGAAATACCCCGGGTGCTCATGTCACGAATTACCCCAGCGTCATTTGTCATTTTTCAATTTAAATAACATCCATATAAGATAAAAGTGCATTCATTTTGTGTTCCACATATGTTCATAATAATCTGAAGAACAAGTTTTACATATGGCACAGTATTTTCAACTGATGAATTCGTGGTAAAAATAAAAAATCGAAGATCTCAAAATTTTACTTTTACGACACGAAAACACTTTTTCAGTCACTAAAAACGTATCATAGCATAGGCGCGTGTCAAACTTCGTAGCAACCTAGATGGCCACTAGTGCCACTTACGTTAATTTTTTCAGATTTTTCCTGGTACATAGATTCAGGTGACGCTTATTTCAAATTTTTCCCGTTGTCACGAATTGCCACGGTTTCCCTTACTAAAAATTTCCATTAATTTCAAATCCCATATCATATTATTTCTCGAAACCAAAAATTACGTGTAATAATGGGAAACCGAATATAATTAGAAATTACATAAATGTATAATCTTAAACTTAATATTATTATAAAGCTGAAACAGAAAAATCGGGTTAGAAGAAAACGAAGCGCTGGTGGGAATCGAACGCGGGTCTCCTGGGTAGAAATCTGATGGCTTTCCACGTACCTATAGAGAATTATGAGAATCGAATTAGAAACGTCCAATGTAGTAAACACGTGAATGAATATTGAGGTACATTAGCTTATGTATCGTCTTCTGGAAGTATAGGACTGACTACTAGACGTTTTGAAACGTGCGCAAAATGATAGGGGAGCGGCGGCGAATGCGGGGCACATAAAGGAAAATTCACGATTAAAATTCCATTATAAAGTAAAATATTGTAATAAAATATATTTTGTTAAGGCCAATATCTTACCAATGCTTTATGCATAGAGATAATTTAATTAAAGTTTATTAAAACAGTTAATTAACGTTTTTTCCAAAAAGTGCACCTACGCCAAGTTATCCTACCTTGTTTGGTAATGTGGCGCGTTTCGATTTAAATTCGTAATTATTGAATTAAAAACAAATTATGAAGAAAAATTAGTAATATATAATAAAAATACGATAAATATATTTATTTTTAATATTATTAACATATTTGAGGGATTATTAATGCGCCATATTAGCCGCATGTGAAGTATTTAATTAAGATTTTTTACATAAAAGTTTATTAATTTTACTCAAAATGTTAAACTTTAAAGCATTCAAAAAACTGAGAACAGTATATTTCCAAAAATTTTTTATAATTTTAGGTAAAACTTCTGTAATTTTTTACTTGTTTTTAGCTACTCTCCCTATTGAAAAAATCCTCGAGGAAATCCGCGTGTTATTTTCGGATGAGGAAAACACGAGGAAATCCACGAGGATTTTCAAATTCGTCGAGGAAATCCACGAGGAATTTAAAAATCCTCGTGGATTTCCTCGTGTTTTCCTCATCCGAAAATAACACGC
>CAJFCO010017376.1:0-16933 GCA_904066015.1 Synergus gifuensis | reverse complement strand
TAGAGTACTTATTTATGTAATTCTGTTTGCTTTTCAATTGTTTACTATATTTTATTTTAAATTTTAAGTTCATATTATTTGGATATTATCCGATTGGTCATCTATTATCTACATTATCTTATCTTAGGGTTCCGGACTTCCGCTAGATGGCCCGTTTCTTCTGCCATTTCTAAAGCACTAACCGTCCACCCCCTGTCGATACACTTGATGACGGACCGTAGCGGGAATAAGACGTATTGGCGACTGCGCGTGCAATGCGCATATCCGTTATAATAAATTATTCTGTGACTGAATTGTGGTGAAACTTATTTCTGACCCTAACCTAGAATAGGACTTAAATATATATATATATATATATATATATATATATAGGGACACACTTAAACCCTATAACTGGTGACCCCGACTAAAGAACTTTACGCAACCATTTGTGCCAAAAAACCACATTCGGAGGTGTTGAAAACTGGACGAGTCCATTATCACTCAAAATCCACCTCACGTCTTACTCCCGCTCTATACTATCACGTCGAAAGGTACAAAGAAGTGGAGATGAGATGTATTTCGTAGACACGAAGTATCACAATGATAGAGAGGAAACTCTCTATTGAAAATGGTCATCAGTGATTCCCTAAACCACAGCTGATCTCAGCGCCTCCACGGCCGTACTGTGTATTAATAATAGAAGTTCATTTGACATAGTCAGAGAGAACTAAAGTTTGTTCTGACTCTGTCAGATGAACTTCTATTAATAATACACACTACGGCCGTAGAGGCTCTGAGATCAGCTGTGGTGAACTAATTATTCCAGAAAACTTCGACCAAACCAAGTCGAGTCAACCAGCCTTAGATATGCCTCCTTACATACTCCTTCACACGAGCAGTTACCAAATTGCCTCTCGTATCGAACACTATTTTTCTTTACAAATTCATGCAAAACACTCGTTTGTCCACCGTTTGCAGATATCAAACCAACCCAACCCAACCTAACCTAAAACATTGTTCACATAGTAACTGCTTACGACGCTAGATGGCATCGTAACCGGTGAGCAAAATTTTTTGGTAACCGTGAAGATCACTTTGCTAACCGGTGACAGCATTTTGCTTATCGATGTTGGGGATTTTGCTCACTGACTTTGAGGACAGTGTAGAATCAGCCACTTTGCATGTCTGTAAACGGTGGCCAAACGAGGATTTTGCATGCATGTGTAAAGAAAAGTTTATATATGAATGCTTCAGATTTTAAGAATATCTGTAAGGATAAGGTTTTCTTATTTGAGTATCATGTGATTTAAAGTAAATAGTTTAACATATAAGATTACAATTTATAACAATAAAGTCTATATTGGAGTATTAAAATTTTCGAGAAATGGTAAAGGGAAATGGTAAAGGGGAATCATGCAGAAGGGAAATGGTAAAGGGAAACCATAGTGAAGGGAAATAGTAAGGGTAAAGGTAAAGGAACACCATAGTAAAGGGAAATTTTAAAGGGAAATTATAAAGAGAAATGGTAAGGGCAATTGCTAAAGGGTATTGCTATAAGTTTCTGTCAATATTTCAGGAATCATTTCTTCACTTACATAAACTTAAATTAACTTGCCTATAACCTTTGGCTAAGAATTAAGTTTAAGGTACATACTAATACTTTGAACAATAAAATATGTAAAAAATATAGTATTTATGTAAATGTGAATACATATAATGTAAATTCAGTGAAGATGGCAAAAAAGCAATAAAAAATAATAAATATGGTTTCTGTCAGTAAATGACATAGATGCTTATGCATTTTTCCCACACTCAAGAATTTTCATAGAAGATTTGATCATCAGTTTAACAGCGACCTGTAAATTCTCGGTTGCGAAACAAGTTAAGGGGTGGAATTGGTGATAAGAATCCTATCCTTTGGCGTTGATTATACTATCGTTCTTCTGGGTTGGAGCGTATATTCGTGATGGCGATGAAAGTCCCTTTATCGTCGAGCTTATCTTATATAGACCCTCCCACACAAACTCTGCCGGTGTGCTCGCATTGTGTGGGTACTTGTGATCTTGCAATGATAGATCTAAAGTTTAGAATGCCTGCTATGAGACACAGAAATCAGGAAAAGGAGCATCATAGACGTGGTTATAACTAGCAGGAAATATAACTCTTATCAGCCTTGGTTTTGGGATCAGAATTTGCATTGCAATGCGATCTGGTCTCTGATACAACCAATAAAAATTATTTATTAGTCAATTCATAATAAAAATATGATTGCCACTTTAGCCGCTCAAATTTGCCCACACTTTCGCAATCACCCATACTAACTTCAACCTTAACTTATATACATATTACGCACACATAAATATAAAACACACGCATCGCAAGTAAATCACGCTGATAGAAGAGGTTTGAAGATTCCTTATATAGTAATTGGTGAAAATGTTTGCACTTGTGAGAAACGGCATGGTGCTTAGCGGGAAACAAAAAGTTCTTCGAAAATTCGATTCACATCGCGAGCGCTATGGTCGACGAATTCGGCTGACCTCGGGAGATTATCGGAGCTATTCAGTTTTTTTAATATAGTGACTTACAATTTCCTCAACTGATGCTTACAATTTTTGTTAGCGTCTATATTAATTTGTAGAATATTTCTATTAACATATGTAACTCAAGCTGGTAATTTCTGTAAATGCTTTTATATTATTGGATAATATCATTATCAACTTTTATTATTCTGCGTTCATAATACATAAGATATCAATCTTTGCTATTGAATATACCAATTCTTGTTTTCAGGAATTTTAAAGTTTCGTAAGTATGCTAACAATAATTTGTATATTTACAGTATTTCCCAAAATCTTAATTGTCTATATCAATTATGAATATTGAAATAGCAAGTGTTGCTACTAAAGTTCTTTCAGTATATGATACTAAATTAAGAGTTGTCAAGGGGATCTGGTCGATTGCGTAAAGCAGACCGTGATTTGCATTTTAGTCGTAATTTCGAGTAATGTAATGCAGTTTCTAATTAACGTTCTCTATTAAAACACCAGTAAACGCATCCGGCTACTAGCACATTAGCTACGGAGTAGATACGTCTTCAGGATTTTCGAATCTACTTGGTAATTATGACTCGCTGCACCGGCTGACCGTTAGGATACAGGTGTACCAACTTGTCTTCTTAATTAAGGCTACATGCTTCTGATGACCACATTTATTTACTTCTTCAATGTTAAGCCCATACTCCATCTTCTCTCCTGATACCAAGTTTTCTTCTTCTATAAAAGCAGTTAAGTATTATAACTCTTGAAGTTATTTGTTTGTAATTTTGGTAAAGACTTTTGCTTCAAATAATGACTTTTTGAGCACCAATATTATTTTAAGCCTGAAATTGGTAAAGAAAATCGAACTTAATATGAATTTAATAAGCTAGGCCTGACCACGCGCTGTTAGAAGTAAAAAGAGAGTCTATCTATTTGAATCTTTTTCAATCTTCAGGATTGAAATAGAAAGGAAACTAGCTGTGAATTCGATCTCGGGTGTTCCATTTAACTATATTTATATATATGTATACAAGGGGGGCTTCGCCTCCCTGCGCGCTTTGCGCGCCTACCGCTTATCAAAATTTTGATGAATTCTATGATTTCTAATTTTGATATTATTATTTAATTTATTGATATTTTGCCAACTTCATTGAATGTATATATTTTATACTTTAATTGTCCTATTGGATAATTTCGAGGGGGTCACTTGATCGAGGGGGTCAAGTGATCTAAGTGGGTCACATGATCGAGGGGGTCACGTGACTCCATGAGGCGATATATTCTAACCTAACGATAAACCTTACCTAACCTAACCCTAAACCTTACTTAACCTAACCCAACCATAGATTTCTAGATTCTAACCTAACCCTAAACCTTATACCTAACCTAACCCTAAACCTAACCTAACCTTACTTAACCTAACCCAACCACGGATTTAGATTCTAGACTAACCCTAAACCTTACCTAACTTAACCCTAAACCTTACCTAACCTAACCTGTTTGCAGTTCCCTGGAAGAACATAGTAGGAAGTAGGAGGAAGTAGGAAGAGTACGATATCATGTAAAAATTAGTCTTGGGCCAGCTCGATATCACGCAGACAGTCCATTTTAAGAACAGTGGAATGAGGCACATATTGCCCGCAAGGAATGGAGGCAGCTTACTTTATGTAAATTCAACGAAAGCGCTCTACCTTTCGTGCATTTTGCTTCCGCACTAGTTGCTAAAAAAGAAACTTGGCAAAAAGTGATAAAAAGCGAAAACTCGGCAATTTAATTATTCTTTCCAGGACATCACGACAAGACTGCATGCAAAACCATACCACCGGAAAGTCGAATCAAGGGAGATTGTTCTGAAATTTCAGTTCAATGACGAGGAAGCACGCAACTGCTCTTAAGGCCATGTAAGACTTACACGATCCCTACGTTACCGACATTTTTTTCTCTTCAACGTTACGTCTACATTTATTGAGATATCAAATTGAAAATTTCTATAATTAAAGCTAATGCATTATGGTACATTTATCTGGTCCTAAATATTGACATTTATAAAAAAAAAATTTTTTCGAAAATTTTTTTTTATTTTTACAAAAATTTAAAACCAGATAAGCATAACTTAGCATATTTTCTTTAATTTTAGAAATTTTCAATTTGATATCTCAATAAATGTAGGGATCGGGTAAGTCTTATATGGCCTTTTTTGTATGAATATTTAAAAAAAATATCTTTTAAGAAATTCAAGCAAAAAAGACTTAGAGTTTGGAACCAAGAGACGAAGTCTATTTTTCTTGTGAGATATACGTAATCACATACTTACTTAACTTTTCCTCGAGGCAATCTCTTTTCAAGACTTCCGACGATTAGCAAATGAGTTCCGACTGAAAGCTCGCTTCGGCTTTTATTAATTATATCAGCTTCCATTTCACCATTACGTATCTGAATTCTTGATCGCCACGGCCATTACGAATTTTATCGAATTCTACACGCTTGCTTTTATATTTACACAGGCAGGTGCGAAGTGCTTCCGAGCACGCGTCGCGTGCACGATTGTAATGTGACCAACACTCGTTACAAACAGAATGACATTTACTAGTACAATGAAGGAATTACAATCTAATAATTCATGTGTAAATGAGTTCAAGTATTCAAGGAATTTTGATTGACATAGTAACTGATATTTACATAAGAATTTCCAGCTGCTTATTCATTACACAGCGAAACAGAAAAAAAATGTTATGCAACCCGAGCTAAACCATCGTGTCTATACGTTTTTGAGATTCCTAAATCCGAATTAGTTTGACTCCAATAGGTCGGGATAATCAGGTCAGGATCGATTTCATGTCAAAGTCATTGTCACCCCATCACCTGATAGGGTTTAAATGACACTATATTTGGATTTAGCGACCTCAAAAACGTTTTAAAGTAGTGGTTCACATCTATTCAACGGTTTCTTCTCATTTTGACCTTTACATGACCTTCATTATTATTATTTGACCTCATTATCTAAGATAATGGGGTCAAACTCAACCCGAATTCGGGTTCAGCGACCTCAACAACGTCTGATAGTAGGGGTTTTCTTCGATCAAATGGTTTTATTCATTTTGACCTTCAATTGACCTTGATACTGACCTGATGGGGTCAAACTGACCCTGGATTCAGACTTAGCGACAAGAAAAACGTCTTGAAGTAGATATTTCCTCAAATCCAGTGGTTTTCTTCATTTTGACCTTCAATTAACCTTGATAATGACCTGATGGGATCAAACTGACCCTGGATTCAGACTCAGCGACCAGAAAAACGTTTTGAAGTAGATATTTCCTCTGATCCAGTGGTTTTCTCCATTTTAACCTTCAATTAACCTTGATACTGAACTGATGGGGTAAAACTGACCCTGGATTCAGATTCAGCGACCTTAAAAACGTATAAGTTTAGCTCAGGTAGCAGAAAATTAAAAAAAATGTTAAATTTAACCTACATTTTCAAGGTCAAATATAATTGCTTGCAGCTTCTCCGTAATTTTCCTATATTTTGTTGGTATTCATTTACGATTTTTAAAAAATGCATCCATCTAGGTTATTCCTATCAGAAGTTCTACGATTTTGGAACAAAAATTATCTTTGTTCTCACTGTGCATCTGAGAAGAGTGGTTTCCTCTGATTCAATGGTTTTTTAACTGTTTGACCTTGGCACGACCTTAATCTTGACCTCATGGAGTCAAACTAACCCCTGATTCGGATTCAGCGACCCCAAAAACGTCTAAGACTAAACGTTTTCTTCAATTATATGATTTTATCAAGTTTGTCCTTGGGATGACCTTCATCCCGACCTAATGGATAAAAATAAAGAATAAAAATAAACAAGATAGAAATGCAGAAGATGAGAGTGTCGAAGACGATATTCTTGTAAATGAGCTTATCGAAGCTAAAAATTGTTTAGAACATGAAGCTTCGGCTAATAAGTTTCCTCTGGTAAAGTTGAGAAAGCTTTTTCAAGTTCTGTAATACTCCGAACAGTGGGGAAATCAGTTGAAAAGTTGCTGCGAAATAACTGAGGAGAAAATGCATTTTCTTAACATTGATATCTCTACAAGGTGGAATTCAACCTACGCGATGATATATACTGCAATTAAGATGCAACGTGCATTAAATTTGTTAATTAAATCAAATGAACCACTGCAGAAATTCTTTATTTCAGCTTATGAATGGTCGCTGCTAACAACAGTTTTCAAATTTCTCCGTTATTTTAAGGAACTAACTGAAGCTTTGAGGGGGGAAAAATATGTAACACTACCCTTGATTGTAATTGGTTTTAATATGCTTGTTGATCGAATAGCTGCTGCCATAGATGCTTTAAGAGAAAAATTTGCCGTGAGCTCAATAGATCAAAGTATGCTAGAAGCATTGGAAGTATGTTTGGTCAAACTGATGAAGCACTATACAAAAAGTAATTAGGTATACTGTGCTGTACTAATTTTGGATCCAAGACACAAACTTGAAACGTTTTATGAAATATCTTGGGGAAGGGAAATGGTTGCATCTTCATTAAAAAAATTCGCGAACATTTACAAGACTACGTACTATAAACCAGAGGTAAATTAAATTTATTTTCTTAGTCAAATCTTCAGAAGTATAGAAATCGTTTGTTCATTGATAAGTGCACTTTTTATCTTGCATTTGTTCATTTATTAGGAAACTCCAGAAAAGGACTGTAAATGTTGTTCAACATCCACTATCGATTTAGAAAAATCAAAGGATAATGATGTGTACGAGACACTCAATTTGCGCGGCTTCTTTAAAAATAAAAAGAAGCAGCAGAAGAAGAATGATTCTCAATCTTCTGGTCACGAATGGCGAAAAGAAATTGATCTGTATTTGAATCAAGAATGTGCAGATGCAGACGAGGACATATTAGAATGGTGGCATAGAAACGAAAAATTGTACCCAACCTTATCTTTAATGGCTCGCGATATGTTGAGCATGTAAGCGACCTCAGTTGCAGCTGAACGACTCTTTTCACGTGGTTCCTTAACAATTAGGAAACACAGAAATCGGCTTAATAACGAATCCATAAAATACTTGATGTGTCTTAATTCGTGGGTTACTTGTTCCCTGTCAAGCAAAATACAATCCTTACTAAAGCTCTAAATATATTTTACTAGTGTATAATATTATATATAATTTGTTTCGTTCAGAAAGACATAATAAAGTAAAAAAAAAATGATTATATTAAATGCCAATATTTGATTAAAAAGTGTCATTTATTAACAAATATTTCTAGTGTATAAAAAATAAAAATAATCGATATATTCCATTAAATCACTTATCCTTAAAGATACTTGGCGATTTCCACACGATCACCCAGAAAAAAGTTTCTTTAAATCAAAGAAACTTTCTTTGAATCAAAGAAATTCTAATATTGATATACGGTCAAAGAAACATTTGTTTGATTTAAAGAAATTTTTTTGTTAAATTTTTTTATTTGATTTAAAGAAATATTTCTTTAATTTTAACGGAAAATTTCTTTCAATTAAAGAAATATTTCGTTGCTTCAAAGCAAAGATTTCTTTAAATTAAAGAAATATTTGATTGCTTCAAATGAAAAATTTCTTTAAATTAAAGAAATATAATTTTTGATTTGACCTTTATATTTCTTTATATACACTTTATTCTGCACGGTCTAATCCCACTTTTATGTAAATTTTTGTTACTTCTGTTCACAATTTCGTGTACAGAAATTATAATTTCTTGATAAATTCAGAATGAATTAAATTTTTTTAACTTAAATTTTCATAAAAATTGTAAATTCTCACACTTCTTGTAAATCCTCACACTCATGTAAATCTCACACTCTTGTAAATTTTCACACTCTTGTAAATTGTCACATTTCTTGTAAATTCTTACACTTCTTTATCCTCGTCTTTATCACACATTTTAACGATTTAAATGATTATGAAGACTTTATCTAGCCGGCCGCGTCCGCTTTTACACAAACATTTGACAACACACGAGTTCACGAAAAGAATGCATTTCCGAAAGGTTTCTTCTCCTGCGCAATCGCGTGGCGCATTAATGGTGTGGATTATAAGAAAATCTTTCTTTGATTCAAAGAAATAATTTGTTTATTTGAATTTTACTGACTCTAAAGAAATTATTTCTTTCATTTAAACTTTTAACTTTCTTAAATCAAAAGAATTTTGTTTTAAATCAAATAAATCATTTAAACAAATAGTTTCTTTAAGTGAAAGAAACTACTTGATGGTCATTTATTAAAATCAAAGAAATTTTCTTTTAATATAAAAATATTTGTGTGTTAAATCAAAAAAACGTAGTCAAAAAAATGTTTTCTTTAATTTAATAAGAACTTTTTTCTGGGTGAGATTATATTAATCTCGATCGGCTCGATCGACATGCATCACTAGCCTAAATAAGAAATTTGGAAAAATAACATTTTTAAAACAAATGGAATTTGTTTAAACAATGCAAATTTGATTAACCAATGTTAATAAATATTCTACTAAATAAACAGTAATTAACATTAATAAAAAAATGAATTTTTAAAAAAAAAATTATTCACGCCGGCCAATAACTGACCTAATCAGCTGTGTCAACCTGGGGAATGAAAAAGATAAGCGCTGCAATAGATTTCGAAAGGGATAGAAAAATATTGGTTTGGATAGAGGGAAAATGAAGAAAGATTAGCGTAAATAAATGGAGGATAGGAAATTATTGGCAAAGATAGACGAAAGATACAGAAAGAAAGAAATATTCAGATTCAAATGGACAGAGATTATTGTAAATTAAAGAAGAGATAGACATAGATTTCTACTTTAATTCTGAAGATTAAAAAAGATTCATATAGATAAACTTTCTATCTCTTTATTTTCAGTAGGGTTTACATTATGCAAGCATTATGCGTTTATTACAACTGTTACATTAATTCAGCTGGATACATAACTGCAAATCAATGTACAATATGATTCATAATCCATGCTGCGTAATTGGAATGTTGCAAAAGTACAAAAACATCAGGTTTAAGGGGACAAAGCGCCTCTTCTGAAACTATTGGTCCAATATGAACCCCAACTAGTTCATTATCAATAATTAAAGGAGCACCGGTATCAGAATCAGCACATAATTTTTGTGGATGATAAGTGCAAACATCTTCATCTGTAATCGGAAAATGACCTCCGTATACGTATTGACACAGCCGATGGTCCAATATCGGCACACCAATCAATCGTAGCACTCTTCCATATTGTGTTTCAATTCTAAAATCGTGGGAAAACAAATTTTCGATTAGTGATGCAGTGATTAAATCGATTGTTTGCCAATTACATACATTTCATTTAGTTCAGTAAATGATTTGAGTAACTTACGGCCCTCCAGCAACGCGTCTTCCCCAACCAGCAACAATACCCTCCATACCTGTCACTAAAGGTCCCGAGTGCAAAAATATGTTTCTAGTATTGGTGTTATACACGAAAGGTGGATTAACAGTAATCAAGGCAATACCAGTTAGAAATGTAGATGATCTACTTGGATTATGGCCGTGCATTAGTACACCTGTTACATGATGCTCATTACCACGAGATGTAAATGCTGAACCAGAATGAACTCTGTATATCGATAATTCTTGGTAAATAAAACATCGAGCAGCAGTGATGGTAGTACGAAGCGATAGTATAGTTGTTACGCAGCGTAGATTATGATTTTGTTTAAGACTTGCAATGTAAGGACAGTCTCCAGTCCTCAACGGTGTTTCCCCACCAGGCCTCCGATCAATGACACGTTTCTGACGGACGAGATATCTCCGTGATTCCTCTGGAAGTTTTTGAAATTAATTAAGTTTTAAAATTAATCTTTTAGTAACAGCTTTTAGAAAACGCTAATGCTTATGAAATTATCCTCAATAATTGTATCTGAAACCAATCTAACAGTAACAGCTGTTAGAAAACGCTACCATCTGTTTTATTTAAATACAGTTATTGAAGTCATAGAAAATCTGAAGTTATCAATTCGATTTTTGATTTAGAAAGAGATAATCAGTAAATGATGTTGGAAACGAGTTTCATAACTTTGCTGCCGCAATACTGACAGAAATATCGTAACTTGTGATGTTAGTTTGCAAAACATACAATGGCTTCTCTAATAACATCTAAATTGTAATTTCGACTTTTGATGCCTTCACCAATATAGATGTTGTACAAAATTGTACACGTGGCAATGGAAGAGGCAACAATTGTCGCCTTTCGCCCCTTGTCATGTAAAGTGCTATTTTATCAAATGACTACTGTTACAGGACAAAACGATAACTTGAGATTTTCTGTAATAGGTATCATGTTACTTACCAACATTCTTTTCTAGAATTTGTGCAAGAATACCTTGGGACAAAATTGGACAAAGAATGAAAAAACTAAAACATACTTTTTCTTGCATTATACGTATAAGTTGATTGTACAGTTGAGATTAGCGAATATTATAATTTCAACGTCTGTATATAGAAGGTGAAGTGAGTTTGAAAACTTTTGGATGTGTCATTGTTTTCAAATTAAGCTTTTTTGCAATCTTTAATAGCTCTGATTTTTTTATTGCCTTTCGAGAAATAAATACGCTTTCATAAGTAAAAACGTCTACAACCAACCAAACATCGCCTGTTAAATAATGTAATTGTGTAAGTTCCAAAAATAATCTTAAGATAAGGTAAAATACCCAATACCGGGACAGCACGTAAATGTGGGCAGGTTAAAGCATAATTTTTTACCCATAAAATCTATTTTTGTAGATCTTCCTTGTAACTAATCGATTCGCTGTTACTTCAATGTGATAATGACAAAAAAAACTTGAAAATGTCTTTGAAATAATTTTATTAATAATGGTGAACAGATGAACAGTTGCTTTGATGTAATACTGATTTTATACAGTCATATAAAAACAAATATGCACTTTAAATATTGCAATGAAAAAAAAAACGATTACTTAAAGTAGATATGTATTCAATTTTTTGATAACATAGCCCCCAAGGTCATTCATTTTATTGTATGGAGGGTTCATATGACAATTGCAAATAGCTGTGAAGTTGTATCAACTTTTGAGCTCATTCAATAAGCACTTTGCTTCCTCATAGAGGAAGCATTAATTATTATTTACATCAACATTAAATTTTGATTATTTCAGAAGTTATATTCGAAAAATTCATTTTCAAAAATTACAATAAAGCACAATTTTCTTATTTTTCAATGTAATGCATTAATTTTATAGGTCAATCGATTCGTCTCGACGCAAGGAACCTTTATTTTCCTTATGTCAAGTCAAAATTTTGATTATTTGAAAAGTTATAGTCGAAAAATTAATTTTTTAAAATACAAGTAACCATATCATCCTTATTTTTCAATGAAATGCATTAATCTTATATGTCAATCGATTCGTCTCGACATAAGGAACCTTTATTTTCCTTACGGCAGCTTCGAATTTTGAATATTATAGAAGTTATAGTTGAAAAACTAATTTTTTAAAATTAAATAAAACCATAACTTTGTTATTTTTCAATGAAATGAAATAATATTATAGACCAATCGATTCTCCTCGATGCAAGGAATATTTATTTTCCTTACGTCAAGTCAAAATTTTGATTATTTGAAAAGTTATAGTCGAAAAATTAATTTTTGAAAATACGATTAACTTTAAATTTATTATTTTTTAATGACATGTATTAATAATATAAGTCAATCGATTCGTTTCAACACAAGGAATCTACGTTTTCCTTACATCATCTTGGAATTTTGATTATTTGAGATGTTATAGTGAAAAAATGAATTTTAAGAAAATTATAAAAGTACATAAAACTTGTAAAATTAAATATTTTGTTAAACCATTGTAAGAAATTCAACTAGGTGTATAATGAAATAATTATCCAAAATTTCATCAATTTATCTCCACGCGTTTTCAAGAAATTGCTGGATCGTGACATACATCCACACACACACACACACATCCGAACAATTTTTCAGCACATCTTGTTAGATATATTGACATTAAAATATGTTGAAAAAAACCTTTTTTAGGAAACTGGATTTTGTCACCACCACAAAGCTTCCGCTATGAGGAAGCAAAATGTTCCCGGATTTGGATTTAGCGACACAAAAACGTCTTAAAGTACTAATTTACGATGTTTTAATGGTTTTTTCTCATTTTGACCTTCACTTGACCTTGATCCTGACATGGTGAGGTTAAAATGACCCCCGATTTTGATTCAGCGACCTCAAAAACGTATAAGTATGATGGTTTAGTTGGGGTTGCGGAAATTTTTTTTTTTCATAATAATTAAGAGGTGAAAAATTTGAAAGTATAATTCACAAGAATTTGGGAGAATTGAAAATAAATCTTAAGGTTAACAGAAGTCTTAAAAAAATTGAAAAGAATTGAAAAGAATCCTGCGCAAATTCAGAAAAATTAAAAAGAAGTTTACTCGAGTTGAGAAAAATTCAATAGAATGGAAAAGAATTGAAAAAAATTAAAACGAGAATTAAAGATAATTCAAGTATTATAAAATGAAAAAATGTCAAAGAATTAAAAAATATACAAGTGAATTCATGAATGTTTTGATTAGACCCAAATGATTCACTTTAAAATTGCTACTTTATTGACGCTAGAATAATAAAATTCTGATATAATAACAGATACAATCAGATATAAAAAATATTTATATCATCATATCACATTTATGTACGTTTTACTTCAATGCGATGCGAATCACAAAATGTTCAAGACATACCGTAAAAAACCTGATATCATATTTGCTCACGAATATATATATTTGATATTTTTATGACCTTTATAAAGGGGGGAAAGCCACTTTATCGATATTATTTAGAGGAGGTAGTTTAAATTTTACGTTCAATGAGATCGCAAAATTTTTTTCGAATAAAATCTCTTTTACATTAATATAGTGACAAATTTGAGCGTTATTTCACACGAAAAAAACAATATAGATATTTTTTACGGCTGTGAGAAAAAACATTGATCTTGTAATAACAATGACAGCCATGTTATATTTTGTTACGTGTTTTCTTCATATAACTGAATTTTTTAAAAGATTAATTATTATTTATTTATTTATTTTAATTTTTTATAATTTTATGATAAAAATTTACTTTCATTTTGAACACATTTTATTTTTGTTTTATTTTATTTCTACCCTCGAAAAAACAAGAAGGGCGTATATCACATGTTTGAGAGGGGGATAAATAAGGGGGAATCCCACGTGAGGGTCAGGAAGGATGTGTCTCATATGGTTGTAAAGAAGGGTGTGTCGTCATTTGGGTCACATGGTCGAGGAGAGTTAGGAAAGACACACCGTCATGGACGTCAAGAAGGGCGTATTGACATGGGAGTCACGTGGTCGAAGAAGGCCAAAAAAAGGTCATGGATGTCATGTAATCGAGGGGGTTAGGATGGGCGTATTTCCAATGGGGGCTCACGTGGTCGAGTGAGAATCCAAAAAGGGCGTATCGTCATGGGGTCACGTAATCGAAGAAGGCTAAAAAGGGCGTATTGTCATTTGGATCACATGGTGGAGGAGATTTAAGAAGAGCATACTGTCATGGAGGTCAAGAAGGGCGCATCGTCATGGGGTCGCGTGGTCAAAGAAGGCTAAAAAGGGCGTATCGTCATTTGGGGCTCACGCGGTTGAGGGGGAATCCAAGAAGGGCGTATCGTCATTGACGTCAAGAAGGGCGTATGAACATTGGAGGTCATATGTGTTGAAGGGGTTCAAGAAGAACGTATCGTCATGGGGGTCATGTGGTCAAAGAAAGCTAAAAAGGGCGTATCGTCATTGGGAGCTCATGTGGTTGAGGGGGAATCCAAGAAGGGCGTATCTTCATTGACGTCAAGAAGGGCGTATGAACATTGGAGGTCATACGTGTTCAAGGGGTTCAAGAAGAACGTATCGTCATGGGGGTCACGTGGTCAAAGAAGGCTAAAAAGGGCGTATCGTCATGGGGTCATGTGATCGAGGGTGTATCGTCATTTGGGTCACGTGGTCGAAGGAGTCAAGAAGGGCGTATTGTCATTGGGGTCACATGGTCGAGGAGAGTTAAGAAGGACACACCGTCATGGAGGTCAAGAAGGTCGTATCGTCATGGGTTCACGTGGTTGAGGGTTGCCAAGAAGGGCGTATTGTCATGGACGTCAAGAAGGTCGTATTTTTATGGGAGTCACGTGGTGGAAGAAGGTCAGAATAGGTCTGAGGGTCATATAATCGAGGGGGTCAAGATAGGCGTATCGTAATTGGGGGCTGACGTGGTCAAGGGAGAATCCAAGAAGGGCGTATAGTCATAGGGGCCACGTGGTCAAAAAAGGCTAAAAAGGGCGTATCGACATGGTGGATCACATTGATCTATGGAGCAAGAAGGGCGTATCGTCAGTTGGTTTACGTAGTCGATGGAGTCAAGAAGGGCGTATTGTCATTGGGGTTACAGGGTCTAGGAAATTTAAGGTCATACTATCATGGAGGTCAAGAAGGGCGTATCGTCATGGGTCACGTGTTTTAGGGGTCCAAGAAGTCATGAACGTCAAGAAGGACGTATTGACATGGGAGTCAAGTGGTCAAAGAAGGCCAAAAAAAGTCATGGGGGTCATGTAATCGAAGGGGTCAAGATGGGCGTATCGTCATGGGAATAACGTGGTTGAGGGGTTTAAGAAAGGCATATCGTCATGGGCGTCAAGAAGGGCGTATGCTCAATGGGGGTCACATTTGGTTAAGGGAGTCAAGAAGGACGTATCGTTATGAGGGTCACGTGGTCGAGGGGGAAAAAGAAGGGCGTATATCACATAGAATGTATTTTTGACACAGCGACAGCGTCGAAATCTTTTTTTGTTATACAGAAATATAAATATAAAATTATATATAATGAAATAAAAATATAAATTATAAGTTTATATAAATGAAAATATAAAAAGTAATGAAAAAATGTAATTAAATCTTATATAATAGAAAAGGGATAATGTCGTTGATCCTATCTAAAGTTTATTTGAAAGATAAGAGGTGTTTGCTTCGAGGAAAGCACATGCTAGCCTAAAACGTAGGTCAGGTCGTCTTTGACGATGACGGATAGTATCCGATTATTCCACGCAATTTATCTCGTCCTCGTCCTCCACTCACCTTTCTTTTCTGCCACCTTATCCCCATCCCTTCCTGACATGAAACCCAGGCAGCAGCTTAAAGAAGAAGGGCTAACACTTAAGTAATTACCTGTTTCCTCGTTAGCTTATCGTCGATAAATCTTATCGACAGTCTTCAAATCTCCCTGTATATATATTTGGCCAATGGAAACAAGACAAAGCTTTTTTGTGGACACACTTTTTGTAAATATTCAAGAAATTTAGTGGTGAATTTTGTAGAAGAAGGAAAACAATTTAGAGAGTCGGGTCAGGGGAATAGCAGTAAAAATTGTCCTGTTGGAAATTTCGGATAGAATGATTTATATCCGTCTGAATCCATTCAATTCCGAAGTTTTGAATCCGAGCGAATCAGTTTCATTACGAGCCAATCCATGAAAAGTGAGTAATCCTATCCGAATCAATTCGTCTCAATACGAAGTTAAAACAGATTTCTATCCGAACCAATCCAATCCGAAGTCAAAGCCAGAGTCAAAAATGTCCTCTCCGAATCAATCCGATTCATTCCGAAATCAAAAAGAAATTTCCTATCCGAATCAATTCGATCCAATCTGAAATCCAGATAGAAAATTTCCCATCTGAATTCATCGGAACCAATTCGAAATAAAAAAAATTCTTATCCCAATCAATCAGCTCAAACCAAAATTAAAACCGATTCATACAGATTGAAACTTCTTACTGATTCGGATTAAAAAGTTGGTCCAGATAAGCTTCGGCTTCATTCATATAGAAATTTCAGATTAAAAAGCTTGTCCGGATTAGTTCGGATTCATTCGTATTGCAAGTTTTAATTGATGTGGATTAAACTATAATATTTTTTTAATCCATTTTATTCAAAAGTTCTCAAAATATGTCAAAGAGATGAAAAAAACTTCATAGGAATTCTGAAAAATTCATTGGATTTGTAAAGAATTCAAGTGAAACAAAAAAAAAGCTTGAAAATATTAAATAGAATTGAAGGTACATTCCGAAGAATTCAGACAGTTTTAAGGAACATCGAAACGTTTAAATTTTTACAATACACCTGTTTACGAGCTCAGTAAGACATTTCTGATTTGAATTTCAAATTTTACTACAAATAGCCATAAAGCTTTGTATGTTAGAGGATGGAGCGTAACTTACATTGTTTGCGATTCTATAAAATCAACGTCAAAACTAAAAGAGCGCGAAGGCGTATCATATTTACTTTCTTGAAGAGAGTATCAAAAGCAGAAGAAAACGGCAGTAAAATAGAGA
>CAJFCO010017375.1:0-20503 GCA_904066015.1 Synergus gifuensis | reverse complement strand
GTATGCATATAATGACATTTATTTGCATGCCTTTCAAATCAGGAAATCTGAAAAATACGTGCATGACAAAAGATTTGATATAAATTTTATTATCATATCAACACTTAATGAAATAAGCATAGCGTGCTTGTAAACGTGAACATATACATATACGTAATATTTACTTTAGAACTTGATAACCCATTTTCTAACTAAGTTTCTATGGATCCCTTTTTTGTTTATTGACACAACAATTTTTTATCGTTGGACTGTTTGTTTTTATTCTTCTTATTCAGAAGTTTAACGTTTTGTTTAGAACACCTTTATGGTTTTTAACATATTTTATTTTATTGAATTATTTCCCACCCCATTTTCCATCCTGTTTCTAAATCCTCTTATCCAAACTCCTTTTCCAAACCCCTTTTTTCAAAGCGTATGTATTTCCCACCCTTTTTATATAATTACCTTTCCGAATCTACTTTTTCCTCATTTTTTCAAACTCCCTCTCCGATCTTCTCTTTCAAATTATTATCTTTTTATTATTATTTTTTTATTATTATTAACCCCCTTTTTGACCTTACTTTGCCAAACCGCTTTTTAATCTCCGTTTTTTGAAACCACTTTCCCAAACCCTCTATTCAACTTCTTTTTCCATTATCATCTTTCAATCTCTTTTTCCAACCCCTTTTCTGAGAAAGTGAGAAGATGGGATAGGTGAAAAAGGCGTATAGAAAAAGGTGTTTGAAAAAATTAGAAAAAACAGTGAGGCTGATAAAAAAGCTTTCGTAAAAGCGAGGTTCAACAAACGGGTTGAAAAAAGGGTTTGGTAGATAAAGTTGGAAAAAGGGGTAGAATAAAGAGATCTGAAAAGTGATTTGAAAAAATAAGATTAAGAAAGTAGGTTACAAGAAGTTTGAGAAAAACGATGGCTGAGGTTGGAAAACGGGGTGGAATAAAGAGTTCTGAAAAGTGGTTTAAAAGAAAAGGTTGAAAAAGATATTGGAAAAGACGTTGGATAAAGCGGTCAGGAAACTTGTTATGTAAAAAAGGGGTTTGAAAAAAGCAAATGTTGGAATGTTGAAAAAGGAAGTGAAAAAGGGCATTTGAAACGTAAAGTAAAAAAAGTAGAATGGAAAATGGGCTGCAAAACGGAGGGTAAGAATTGCTGGTAGTAAATAATACGAGGAAAAAGATAGAAAATGATATATACAAGATATACAAAACATTAAGACCGCAGTTTCTAGTGGATTTAGACATGAAGCTGTTGGAAAGTAGCTGTTAATTTCAGAACCCTGTCTTTCCGTGCAGGCGTGCTGATCTTCCAATAATCTCTTCCTCTTGTTCCTTCACATGCACACGACAGGCTTCTCGCGTTTGCCTGAAGAGCCGTATCACGAACTACAGAGTCCTGACGTCTTGCTCGCATGGTGTAATAAAAAGTAACCACCCGCTGCGGCAGACTCGCGGATACATTGCGCATATATATGCATTCGACGAGGTGCTACACACTTACACAGAAAAAAACACACGCGCACACTCCCTCAAACATAATCTCAATTCGTGCAAGCATGCAAAAGGCTAGTGTGTATACCTAACTAGCATTCGACTTCTCCCAAGGGGGGGGGGGAAGTCGGTGCCCCGTGCAGCCAACCCCGTACAAGTAACGAAATTAAATTCAAATATAATCAAATAAAATTTAAATTTTAAATCCTCCTTGGTTGCTGGAGATATCCCTACGAAATTTAGTAGCTACGAATACTATACGCGCTATAGTATTCGTATAGTATTCTCTTCCCCCTTTGCTCTTGATTTCTCCCTTGGTCTTTGTCTTTGCGGTGCTTTCTCTCTCGTTGGAGTTTGATTCTCCACCCCTCGAATTTGAACTGAGATTTAACGGGTCAAAAGGGGTCGGAGGGGGTTAAGTCAAAGCGAGAGGGTGGTTGATTGAGACACTGTTTTGTTTGTATGCCGCGGAAAGAGAAACGGATCAGAGGGAAGCGGAGAGAAAGAGGTGAATATTGAAAACAAGGGATGGAAGGGAGATGGAGAAGAGGAGAGATGAAATGATGCTGCGACCAGCTACATTGCTGAATTTTAGGGGTTGAGGTAGTAGGGGGTGTCATTCTGTGTCAACCGCAGCGCCCTCTGACGATGACACCGCGGAACGCGAAAGGGGATGAAACTCGCTGCGTATAACTCGACTGGCCCCGGCAACCAAACTATTTGCAGGATTAACTTTAACAGTTGCTACATATATATGCACATATAGATAGAATTGTGTGAGTGATATATAAATGTGTTCGTGAGGCATGCCGAGAATCAGAGCTTTAAAACGAGGGATTTAGCCTTATTTGAAGACAAAGTGGATTGGATTTGCATCATCTTCTTATAGAGGCTACACCGAGAAACTTTAATTATCAGTTTTTACTTTTCTTGCATATGTATATAGTTCCTATAGTAAGTTATAATTTAGGGATAATCGATGTTCTATTACAAAAGTTCACATAGTGATACTCAAATTGTAGTTGTAATATATTTTTAGGGAGAAATCTTAAAAATTGTACACTCTTTCATATTGGGAATAAGAATATTTCTAAATCATTATAGTAAAACTGGTCACGTGGTCTTGAGAATCATGCTGAAAAAA
Source organism: Synergus gifuensis (assembly GCA_904066015.1). NCBI lineage: Eukaryota > Metazoa > Arthropoda > Insecta > Hymenoptera > Cynipidae > Synergus > Synergus gifuensis. The sequence continues at coordinate 17,877 of CAJFCO010017375.1, read as the reverse complement.
GAAGATGGAGACTCTACAAGATTTCCCCCTCTAAGTGAAATTCATTTAGACTTAGACACGATAACGCTTTTTCTCCCTCTACTTAAAGACCTACCTAATATAATTTTAACTTATATACACATATTTATCATATATCGCAACTATCGCACTATCGCTAATAAACGCACGCATGATACTAAACATTCTCTCTGTTCTTATATACTAACAGAGAAAAGTTTCACCACTTGCGAGAAACTACTAGTGCTGGCTCAAAATATCATGGTACCCAGGGTCTAGTTCAACTTCTACACTCGCGGATACAAAATTGGTTGTGCCCCGGACTTTATTTATTTCTGTCAGTGATGATGCTGCCATTGGTCAAAATTCGGCGCGCGACTGTGCGCCAGATGGCGCCAGTTCAATCTTTCGGGGGAAGTCGGAAGAGATCGGAGAGCATTCGGCTATTTTTACTAAAAAAAAATTAGAATTGATCTTCTTTAGAATATTAACTTTTGAAATTTTTATTTCAAGACTTATTTTTCACCAGTATGAATTATTCTAATTGCCAATTTCTTAACCGTGAATAATACTATTTCTTAAAGAACTATTGTAATTTTTGTTCCGAAAAATTATAATGATCCATAAAATATATGAAAAACTCAAATTGAATTAAGAAAGATTATGGTTGTACCTGGATTATCCCTAAATTCATACAGTTTTTAAGAATCTTTGATATGCCAAAGAATATTATTTGATAATTAAAGTCTCTCCGTGTACCAACTAGCGACTCTCCATAGATTGAAGTGACTTAATTTCAGTTATTTACACCACATTTTTATGAATATGCAAGATGGTGAGGAAGCTACTTCAATTGCTTATGATTAGGCAATTGGCTTACGTATTGCGTCTTCCGTCTCACGTTTTTTTGCACACGAGAACATTATGCTTGCTTCATCCGCAGGAAATAATAAATCTCTATATTATATGTATTGCTTTTGATCAACGATCTCGCGTTCGTGTTAATGATCGACGATAAGTCAAGTCCGTGGGATTAACCATTAGAATTAGATAGTCGAGTGAGATTACACTTATGAGAGATACACACGAGCAATTACATTGAATAATATGGAACGTCTAGTGCTAACTATTACAAATTTCTGCGCTGAACGATGAAAAAAGACTTAAGATGAATGCTCGTGTTCTTGAATTGAGATATTAAGGAAATAACTAGTAGTGTGTTATGATAAGTAATTATTAAGAGAGTCATAATAGAGCTAGTGTTTAATGACTTAATAGCTCCGACATCTAGTTATACTGCTTTTCTTCTCAGCTTATCCACTTATCATATATCTTCCTAGATTTTCAATTCAATGCAGTGTACTTGATATCACCCTTATTTTTCTCTTCCTATCTTATTTCTTTGCTTCATCTGCACCGTCACATAATCTTCATGTGCGATTTTTATTCTTGAATGACATATTTTAATGCACTCATTCATACACCCAAACCCGAGCCCAAACCTATTCTTCAACAAACTGAAAAAAAAACAATAACATTTTATTAGTGTTATATAAAACCTTTCAAACGTTTAAGAAGCGTCCATTAATTGTAAGGCTGTGAAGGTTTAAAACATTACAAAATTACAACAGAAACTCAAAATAATTGGAAATAATTCATAATAATTCAAAGCCAATTCGAACTCACATACTAATGACTAATCCTTAAAAGATGTTTAAAAATGTTAGCATTTATTCCCAACAATTACATTTTATGCATTAAAAATTTGTATTGAAAATTCGAGGGAAATAATTGGTCAGATCTTATCTGAAATTTCGCTCCAATTTGATTCTTATGAACCTCCATAAGAGAACGATTGAGTTGTAATTACCAAAATTGTATGAAACATTTGCCTCATTTTAATATAAATGGGTTTTATATCAACTCAGTTTAATTGCCCTCATTACATGTTTATTTTCTATATATTTTATTTACGTAGATTAATTTTCTGAAGGTACCTCCAGTATTTGCAAGAACCATAATTACCAGATTGCTCGTGGTCAGAAACGACCAATTATATTAAAATTCAAGATAGAATCAAACATATCCCCCTCTCGTGTGTTATTACAACAGAAATTGACAGTTAACTTAGTTAACTTGAAACAATTTTTTCCCAATAGCAGTATAAGCTCTTCTTAAATTAAGAATGTTATTATTTATGAGAAAAATAACAAAGGATATATATAGGTTTTAATTCAACTTGCTTATTTAGATATCACCCTATTTTCGGGGATTTTCGCCTTTCAAATAAAATGCGCTATAATTGACGAAGCGCGACCTCTCAAAAAAGTTTGCGTTATAATTTCTTTCCGCGCACATAAAGAGATTAAGAGATTCTTTTTAAACCGATTAGGCGACTCGGAAAGCCTACATTTTCCGCTTCGGAACTTCTACACTCGGATACTGATTTTATCTTAATTATCCTGTACAGACAGTAAAAGCACAGTCCGCATTTAGATAAGATCTAAAACGTTTAGAAGTTAACAATCACTTAAATGTCAGTGCATGACATCAGTAAACACAAATGTAATAATTCTAGGCTGATTACCTGTAACTTATTAAATAAATCTAAATTTAAAGTAACAGCTATCCATTAATTACATAACATTTTTCCCCTTTTTTTTTGCCCCCTCTCCTATGATATGTAATTTTCTCAAATATTTCTTCTATCTTCATTTAGTATAAAAATATCTATAAAGACATCTTTCAAATTCCTAGAAATCTTTACAACCAAGGTCTTGGAAATTGAAAATTCTTTACAATTCCTTAAAGTCCCTAGAAATCCCTTTCAATTCCATGAAAATCGGTAAATCCCGTGATTAATCTTGAAATCTTTGATTTTATTTTTTTCTTAATTTAAAAATCTTTAAAATCCTGCTAAATACCATGAAATCTGTAAAAATCGCGTATGATCATTTGTAAAAAAAACAAACACTTATAAGTGTCAATTTACCCCCCCCCATATCTTAGCATTATTCCTCTCCCCTTCCCCGTCTAAAAGCTCTTACGTAATTTATGAATGACAAGAACAAACGCGCGCTCCGCGCGCGTATTTTCGTTCTTTTTCGATATTATATAATTTATTATATTACATCTCTCTTAAAATCTATGTTAAACTTCATGAAAATCACTTTAAAATTCATGAAAATCTCGAAAAATTCCTAGAAACCTTTTGAAATTCCATGACAAACTTTAAAATTTCTTAAAATTCCCCAAAAAATTCTTGAAATTTTACGGTAACATTTAAAATCTCTATATCTTTTTATCCCTTAAAAATTACATAGAAATCTTATCAAATTCCATGAAATCCTTTTAAATTCTCACAAAATCATTTAAATATCAGAAAAATCTCTCAAAATTGCTTAAAATTATTAGAAATCTCATAAAATTCCTTAAAATTTCAGGATAATATTTCAAATTTCTTAAAACCTCATAAAACTCTTACAAAGCTTTTAAAATCCCTTAAAATTTCACAAAATATCCTAAAATCCCACACAATTTTATAAAATCGGTTTAATATCCTTAAAATCTCTTGAATTTCGTAAAAATCACTTAAAAATCGTTAAAAATGCACATAAAAACCTTCAAAATCATTAATCTCTTGAAATCCATGTTAAAATTAGTGAAAATCTCTAAAAATTTGTATCAACTTCTGGAAATTTCTCAACTTTTAAAATCTTTTAAAATCTTTAAAGATTTCATCAAATTCCATGAAATCCTTAAGAATGTTACAAAATCTTTTATAAATTAGAAATATTTTTTGTAAACCCTTAAAATTTGACAAAAACCTTAGAAATCTTTGTAAATTCTACAAAATCTTTTGAAATTACTCAATAAAGTTCCCTATAAAGTTTTAAATTCCTTATTTAAATCCCACAAAATACATATTTTAAAACTTAAAAAAGTACCTTGAAGTCCGATTAAAATCTGATTAAAGTCATGAAAAATTCTAAAAATTTCCAGAAACTTCTTGAAATTCTTTAAAATTCTACGGTAACATTTAAAATCCCATTATCTCCCATGAAATCTTTAAAAATTCCATAAAATTTCCTCAAAATTCCTAGATTTTCAATGCATTTCGAGTTTAGACTCGTGACAAAATGATTATTAACAATCTTTAAATTTTATGAAAAAAAGTGTACATATATAATTTCCGACCGGTTAATTTCGTCACAACGTGAAATATCTAAAACCTATTAGTGACACGTAACTTCCCAACCCTTCTCAACTACGTATCGGTAACATAACCTATTAACATATTTCAGCACAAAAGCATTAAAAAGGTTAAAAAATTTATTACATAAGTGTATACATATATATATTTTACGTCAATTATAATTATAATTATTAAATAAACTGTTAATTAATTATTAATTTAATTGTGAAAAAATTATGATTAACGAAACAAAATTTAAATGAGCGCGCGAAACGGTCGATTGTCGAAAAGCACTATCGATACTTACGCGACAACGAATCAGATTGCCGGAAAGGGCGTTAGGTTTTTTCGACTTCGACCTCATCATCTTTTTATAATAGATAGAACGAACCCCTTATGGTTCAAGGTTTATGATGTTCAAAGGGTAAAAATATTTAAATAAATAAAGAACTCACTTTTTTAAATTCTCATGAATATGTTAAGATTTGAAATGTGGATCTATGGGAGACTTTTAAAAAGTGATTTGTGCCCGACATTCAGAAGTGAGGGCCGTAGAGACTTGAAGAAGTCCTAACTATGAGTTTTATTTTTTTCCTGTGGTTTTTCGGATCGGAGATTCCGCCATTTTAGCCGTTATAGAAGCATGTAGGTAGCATCCTCCCCTGCGATGCGTGGTACGGAAGTCAGGGAGTACAGTCTGAGCCACTTCCTTTGAACTCTTTTTCGGTAACGCAAAGCTAATTAATTTCTCTCTTCAACCCCTCGTACAGCTCGCAACTCGCCTCTGTATCTGTGCGGTTTATTTTTCCAGGAAGGAGGCGGAGAGGTCAAAACGAAGGGATGCCTATGTAGCATGTACGTTCTCTTGGGGTGAGTAGGCTCATCGCAAAGCAGATCACGCAACCTCAGGTATGTATTTTCCTTTACTAACAATGAGAAAAATAATTATTGACTCAACCTTGAGGCTCTTCGGGCAATCATAGAAACTCCATATTCGAGATCAAATTCGTTTGTAGCTCGTGAAACATATATTTTCCAGCTACATTCACAAGGAAATAAGTATATTTATTTAAAAGTCCCTTCAAATCCGTTGAGTACTTTTACATTCTTTGGTATGTTTTGAATTTTTAGTATCTTCTTGATTCTCTTGATTTCTTGTGAATTTACCTTGATTTTTTCAATACTTTGAAATTCTTCGAATTCATTGGAATTTTTTCCTGTGTTTAATATGTGAATCACTTAGAGAAGGAAAACGACTCGCTGAGCAACTAATTATTCTCATTTAAAATGCTGAAACTCGGGCTGTAGTTTTATGCTGAGTGGAGAAACATTTAGATTGTTTATGACTGGATGCTGTGACGATATTGAGTGCGTAGAGCATGAAATAAAGATATCCGAGCAAACCAAGAGTCCGGTCGGCCTACGCAAAAGTCGTCAAAATAAGATGTGATTAGGAACACGCGTGAACATTAATGTCACCTTGTACATCCTATCTTTTTCTACACTTGCTGTTCTATCATGACTTTATTTTATCGTCGTTAACTCTGTGGAACGGCGACGAAAGGCGCAGTGATCCGTCATTAAGTAACGATCGTTATCGGCTCTTCCGCGCCAAAGCGATGTTGCGATTTAACGAGCGATTGTTATAAATGGATCTCGATAAAACTGCTAAACCCGTGCCGATTATTAACTTTTTTCTAGATATGATTCTAAACTTGTCAGACATAAGTAATTGTCCTCTGATTTATGGATCATATAGAGTCTAGAAAATTCTGAAATTACTACTTCCCTTCTGTAAAAATAATTACTTTCATGATAGATTTCACCTCGAGAGAAAGTGCATAGTTGAATAATGATGATGAAGCAATATTTCAAGTGATTTAAAAAACATAAAGGAATATAGAAGATGATAATCAACCCCTTGAAGTTGGGCGAATGCGGTGACGAGGAGTATATGACAATGTATATCTTGAAAAATGAACAGCTCGTGAAACTGTTAATTATGAATCTCAAAATCGTCGTCACGCCGAAGTCAATCCGTTTTCGCACGATCATCATAATGACGCTCATTGTAAATCGTGCTGTGGGCGTAGCCCGTGGGTATTCCAATTAGCAAACGTTCCAATTATCCACTTCACGTTTCTCGCCGATAATTACAACTCCCGCAGCAGATGGTTTCCTTCGAGCCTCCACTCACATTTACGCACTCGCTTGCGTGATTATCATGGCTTCTGTCCGAAAAATTATACCCACAGAAGAGATTCCTGCACTAAATTCATATATACAATTGTTGCTAGTTATATATATTCATAAAAGAGATAAAAACGCAATTCATTGTTAGTTTCAATTTGTTCGGTTTTATCAGAGCAAATAAGAAGCGAAAGCATCTACACCAGAGTAAAAAAATCTAATAAATAAGAAAACAGCCCTATTTCAGTCCTATAACAAAATTTTGGAATTTGTTGTAGCAAAAATAACAAACCTTTGGCAACTATAGTGCAATTCATTAACAAAAGAAAACTTTTTGTTTTACTATTACAGAGAGAATTTAACACCCTTAAAAATTGTTTTAGGTATAAGAACCTTATATCCGGTTTTTTCAGTTCCTTTCATAAAGAGTACAACCCTAATTCACTGATAGTTTCAACTTGTTTGGTTTTGTCATAGCGAATAGGAATCTTTGGACTATCTCGAATGCATCTATTCAAAAAAATATTTTGTGCAACAAAATATGTTTTGTTGGCTGAAATAAATTTTTATTGGTTCAACAAAACGATTTGTTGGTTTAGCAAATCGTTTTCTTGACCCAACAATAATTTGGTTGAGCCAACAAAAAAATTTTTTTGCACAAATACCAACAAAATTATTTTGTTGTCCGAACCAAACCTTTTTTTTTCAGTGTACAAACGAAACAATATTGTTTAAAAATTAGAGAGAAAATTTGGCTTTTGGATCAGTAGAACAAATTCAAACGAGGCTTAACTGGATGATCAGTCCCCAGAGGGCTCCAGCTCTCATTTGCCTCTTGGAGCCTGATACCAAAAAAGATTTAAAAAAATCGAAGAGTCGAAGCAAGAGGCGGGAGATGAAAGTAAAGGCAGAAGAGAAGGAGAGAAGAAGAGAGAGAAAGAGAGAAAGAGAAAGGGAGAGGATCGGGTTCTGGGCAGAGGTGTGGCTACGAGAGTGGTTCTTCTGGGCGCTGGTTGGTTCGAGGCCGACGGGGGGCCTAACCAGGAACCCGACTCGAAGCTCGGGTTGTTTTTTGTTTTTTCTTTTTTACCCCCGGCGACATGTTCGCATGCCTCATAGCCAGACGTAGGTGTCAGAATGCGCCTTACTCGCCCTCGCAGAACGTAGAATTACTCGGCTATCGAGATCGGCAGATAACAGGAGAAATCATAGTGACCACCCACGATTGGTATTGGTACAGTCTTTCCCGAACTTGATGCAGGTATCTATATGTGTGTATACCTACCTATAATAAGTACACGATAATCCAAGACAACGGCCATACCACGCTGAAAGCATCAGTTCTCGTTCGGTCACTGAGGTTAAGCAGTGTTGGGCGCAGTTAGTACTTGGATGGGTGACCTGTGGGGAATATCGTATGCTGTTGTCATTTACGTTGTTACTTGTTCATGGTCGTACACTGAAAGAAATTTTGTAACATAATACGTTAAAATCGATATTACAATTTAGTATAATCTTTTACGATTTAAGGAAATCGGGTATTTATATCAGAAAGTAATATAAAGGATTCTGAAATTTGCTAAAGAATATACTAAAAATTATAAGTCATGCGAAAAGAATAGACGAAAACACGAAAAGAGAAAGAATAAATTCGTAACCCGTCGTGAATCTCCGTCAATTCACACTGCACAATTATAAGATTATAACACACATAAATGCACACACATTATAACATACATTCGCAGAGGTAACAACACTTATACTAACTTCAACCTTAACTTATATACATATTACGCACACATAAATATAAAACACACGCATCGCAAATCGCAAGTAAATTACGCTGATAGAAGAGGTTTGAAGATTCCTTATATACTAATTGGTGAAAATGTTTGCACTTGTGAGAAACGACATGGTGCTTACTCTGGTGGTTATCAGGAAACAAAAAGTTCTCCGAAACTTCGATTCACATCGCGAGCGCTACGGTCGGCGAATTCGGCTGACCTCGGGAGATTATCGGAGCTATTCGGTTTTTTTAATATCGTGACTTACAATTTCCTCAACTGAAGCTTACAATTTTTGTTAGCGTCTATATTAATTTGTAGAATATTTCTATTAACATATGTAACTCAAGCTGGTAATTTCTGTAAATGCTTTTATATTATTGGATAATATCATTATCAAATTTTATCTTTCTACGTTCGTAATACATAAAATATCAATCTTTGCTATTGAATATACAATAATTTGTATATTTACACGATTTCCCTAAATCGTAATCGTCTTTATCAATTATGAATATTGAAATAGTAAGTATTGATATTAAATTTCTTTCACTGTATGCAATGTGCAAAGCTTTGGAAGCACAAGCCAATGTACCATACCTAATAACTATAATAAATAATATATGAAATATTCGAAATTTTGGTTCCCCATTAAATATTTAAGTTTTTGTAAACTAAGTTTCCTTATATTACTATAGAGGAGAAACGAAGGTTTTTAGAGCCCATAAATTTAATCTTTGGTAATAAAACCTGTGGGAAAGAGTCCATACATAAAATTGTAGGAGGAAGAGAAGAACTAAAACTGTGAAAAATGTGTCCGTTTTTTCTAGCCTCTAAGAGTAAATTTAGCTTTTTAGATAACAATTTTCAGAAGAATTTACTTATATTCTCATTAAGATCAAACTTGAAACGAGAAAAGAAGTGTTCATTAATTATACATATAAGAACCATTTTCTAAATTTCACAATCCTCCCACCCCTCACGTATGGATTACTCAAATTTTTCAATTGATCTATATTATTGAATACAGTATCCAAATTATTTTTATTATTTAACCAAAATTGAAATACATTCTCTTTTACTCCTTTACATTTCTGTGAATTTTTATATATCAATTCTTTTGAATCAAACTTGAATTCTTTGAAAATTAATTTATAATTCTGCGACAAAATTTAATAATATTATTCCGAATAATAGCATTATTTCCGAATAAAATGTCTATAAAATTCTCATGTAAGAAAGTCTAGAATCCTTTTTTATTCGTTAAGCTAAAAATTAAGCATTCGATTTCCGATTACGGGTAATTTTCCGTGTTGTCAACTCTTCCAGCTTTAATGCAGTTTCTTCTTTTCAGTATTATCTTTAACGGATCAATAGAAGAGGGGTCAGGAGGTGGTTTGATGGATCTAGTATTATGGTACTCGAACTATGCTGGGAAAAGATTGTAAATTTTCTATTGACAGCCGATACTCTATACTCTTTATAGTCTATACAGTCTACAGTCTATAGTCTACATAGCCTTTTCTCTTTGCCGGTAAACACTGTAACAGTGTATATAGTGTGTATTTATAGTGTAAAGGTAGTATCTGGAAACCACTCGATGAGCACGACATAGAACACAGATAATGGTTCTAACGCACTGACTAGACAGGTAGGTTTAACCAGAGACAAATTAAATCGATCCGGCCATCCCGAGTGGGCAAGTGGGATAGTTGCAATTTATTATCCATTGATAGTGTCGACCAAGTGCCCAACATCGCAACGTCGACCACATCCTGACAACCGCAAAGTTTCCCCGGCTCCTCATTTAACATTCGGGCAGCTGATGGCGAAATTAGCGAACGAAGGCTCGAAAAGAACCAAGAAATAGGATAGTTCCTTCTAATTTGGGAAAAATAGTAATTGGATCTCAACATCGAAACATATATCGGTAATGTCAATGTTTAGTCGCCCATCTCGATTGTGTTTGACATCGATGCCCACTTTCTCGATGTATCGTTGTTCTAAAACATCGATATTTTGTTTCAATGTCCCATCAATAAGAAAAAAACAAATTGGCTTTTAATGTTATTTTAATAATAATACTTTATTTCTTCGTTCGTTTGCTTTTCTATACGCAGATATATTATACGTACTTCTTTCGCGGGACAAAATCGAGGTAAAACGATGACCCTCCGACTATGCGTGATTGACTTCACGTGAAAATGATGCAGCGAAAAATTACATATAGACCCCCTAGGAGTGTGTTTAAGTGAAATTTCAGGGATGAAAAACTGTTGGCGTAGCCATTATACAATTAATGATGGTCGAATATACATGTAAACGTTTCAATTAAGCTTTTTATGAGTCTAATTCTACTCACATTGGAAGTACATATAATATCTTCTATTATAACTGTGTTATGTTATGTTGAATTTACTTTTTATGGAGATTGTTTAAATATATCTTCAACAGGAAGCTCGTTAACTCTTCAACATTCTCATTTCCGAAGTCGAAGTATATATTATTGCATCGAATGAAAAGCGAGGTGAAAAGCATTGTATTGACTATGTAATAAGGGTGCATTCATAGAGACAAATTATTGTATAGCTTACCATAATTATACTATAATTATAGACGTGATTATAGTACATATATATTGTAGAAACTCTATGATGCCCTTTTATTTATTTATGCGTGCACATCTTGTACAATTCAGGACGAGGGGCGAGTAGTGTATAAAGAAACCTAATAAATGAGAAAGAAAAGACTTTCTATAAAAGAATGATTTTAGAATCGAGTCATTATTATCAATTATCAGCAGTTTTAAATAACATAGTTCGCCATCTACAAAATCTACGTCCATCCGCTTCTGATTTTATTTCTTTATTCAAAAACAAAATTAAAATAAACGAATTGTTGGCGGATTTTCGACCGCATCGACGACATCTGCAAAATTGTAATTCCAAAGAAGCGTTGTTCGTTGAGCATCAACGCCTTATGGCATATGTTATATGCTCTTTTGAGGTGAGCGGAAGTCAGTGTCACAATAGTTCACAATAATATAAAATGTAAGCATCAGAGAGAAAGATTGTCGAGGAAAGGAGAGAAAATGACTCAAGAAGTGAGCTCATGAGGTATTTGAGAATTTGAAAGGTATAGAGACCGGAAATCATGGTTCGCACTGTTCCAGTTTGTGCGTGTACGTATGTTTTTATCTACATTGTACCCACCGCCTTATTACCAGCGGGTAATGAATAAGCGAACAGATAGGAGACGCACGAGAAAAGTATATGGTGTCGTTTTGTCACAATGCGCCTCTGGAATTACCGCGGTAGTCACAGTCATAGTCACAGTTAGTCACAGAGTGACAGTCACACCACCGGTGGATGTGCCCAGTCACGCGACCCGCCAACGCGAGTCTCGCGCGGCTGCCCTCAAATTGCCCGAAATTATTGGCTTCTTTTGTTTTCTCGTCATACCGAATGCTTCACCGTTCCATGTCATTTTTGCTGTCCTCTTCTGTGCTTCTATGGCTCTCACATTCGAACTAGTTCCATAGAATTCCGTTCCACTTCATTCCATTTGTCCTGCAGCAAAACGCTGTCGCTCTCGATATGTGTCCTTCCCTGATACGTAAATTCCTTGCCTTCTGCTTATGTCATATTCTATAAATTCTACTGAAAATTCATTTAAGATTCCATTAAATCCCTGGAAGTTTGTTGTAATCCCTCGAAATCGTTAAAAATCTCTTAAAATTTTAAGAAACCCCTTAAAATCTCAGAGAATACCTGAAAATTCTTTACAATCCTTGAAATATTTCGAAATCTTCTACAGTGTATTTATAATATAATGTGTCAAGACGTATGTGGACATCTTATGTAACAAAATTATAAATTAAACGATTCCCGCCAAACAAATTGATATTTAACCTTAAAGGAGCTGAAAACCATCACATTAGGACGCTGATTTTTATGCTTTCTTTAGAAATTTTTTTCAAAGGAAAGAAATGCTTAGAGTTAATTGAAATTTTGAGATCATTTTATACATGTTTTCAATAACATTTCATAATTTTTTCAACCATTTTCAATCAAATTTTGGGTACGATTACCCATTTTTCCCCGTGCGCATAAGATCGTTGAAACATGATATGTATTTTGAATGTATACTATAATAATCAGTAAAAGCATAAGTCTCAATTATGAATTCGAAACTCATCATGCCATTAATCACAGATCTGACTTTCACTTGACGATTCTCTATATTGACAGCAAGCCAAAAATCAAACAGGTTTCACTGCAAAAACGATCGCTTCAAAATTCATTCCTTAATTACTCTTCTCGCAAATCACGCTTGATTGTTTGAGCGCGCTTAAATTTCGCAAGTTTATCAGAAGGTGGAGTTAGTAATTGTAGAAAAAGGTAGACAAAACGCTCAAGAAGCAAAGATTGACTTCGTGAGCAGCGTGTGGGCCGCTCGTACCATCAATTACTTATAAATGGATTACAAATGTATAGAGCGATGTCCCTGTGATCGTGATCGTCGTCCATTGTATCGAAGCCGGGTGGTATTGCAAGATGGCCGCTGATGGTGTCTCTCTCTTTCACGATCCTTTCCTCTCTTTTCGATTTTTTCTCTCTCTCTCTCCCTTCGTTTCTCATTCGCTTCGGGATTGGTTTCGTGGTGCAGCAGCAACCTGCTGGGACGCAAAACGAAATCGACAGAGAGAAAAAACCAAACACGTTCGAGGTGGTCCACGACAATTAATAGCCACGCGAAATCATTTTATGTTTTCATTTGACCGGAGCAAGTTCTTTTGCTACCGCTGAACGGAAGTCCCTGCTCATCAACGCGATCTACGGATTCAGTTCCAAGATTCAAGCTTTACTGCGTATCATTGGTTTCATTATCGCCTCTTTTTATTGCATAAGAATTAAATTCCATGACTGGAAACCACGCTATTGAGTGGAAGCAAATAAATAAGAGAGTCCATATAATCCATCATTCACAGATCATAATTGTATCAATGTCCTCTCATTATTTATTCATCGAAATTACGTTTTGGTGTCATTATTAACTTTTATCATACGTATTGTAGATTACATTACGTTTTAGTATAATAATAATTAAATTAAATTCCTTTCCATTTCCTGTGTGGAAAAATGTTGGGGCAGACTTAAGTCCAATTGGGGCCGAATCTAGTCCGTCTAGTCTAGAAGGTCTAATGGGGTTCCCGTACTGGTGCTATTTAGATTTCCATAAAAAAAATACTCTGAAAACTTTTCAGAGTATTTAAAAATACAAATAATGAACAATAAACTTTATTAAAAAACGTTTTTTCTCACTTAGATATTTTATAAACAACAGTTATTTTATTTTCAAAGATTTTTATTATAGATGTTTTATCAACGCATTACAAATCTAAAGAGAATATTGGACTGAGCATTGGACTCATCGAAATAAAGTTCTTAAAATTGGAGTGTCGCATATTTCTGCTTTTAACATAAAATTTATATTTTCAACATTATCCTCTGAAACATTGTTTTATGTTTTAAGCTACTTTAAAAATTAAATAGTATTTGTTAAACAAAAATTGTTTTTATGATTATATCTGCTCAATAGGACCCAATTACACTCTAAATTTGAATCAGTCAAAATTTGACTGATTCAATTAGTCAAGCATGTTTTGACAGAAAACTCGAAAAAATAAAAATAAATCTTATAAAAAAAGATTATTAATTAAGAACATGGATTAGTCGTTCATATATTATGGATATAATTATAAATAATCAATATTTGTAAATTTTAATGAATATATAACAAATAAAATCTCGCACGCAACGCGGGGGAATCGAACGCATGACCTACGGGACGCGAGTCCAGCTACCTAACCATTACCCTAAGCTCTCGAAATGATCATGGTAACAAATTTTTCCACGGTATACTCAACCATACACAAATATTAAAATATCTCAAGATAATTTCATTAAAAAAGCTTTTGCATTAACAATTAATAAAATACGTATATATAAAATTTTTCATATTTTTATGTTCACTTTTAAAAACCTAAAAAACTTATTCTTCTTCCTTTCTTGTTACATCAAAGGACTGACTAACTTGTCATTTAGAAAATGACAAACAAATCAGTCACTTTCATTGACTAACAATCAGTCGTTTGAGGTGGCTGATTGGATCAGTCACCAATATTAACCCATTAATCAGTAAAAACGACTGTTTTGTCAGTCAAAATGACTATAGACCTTCTAGCCACCTATATTTTTCGTCTCGTGTAAATTAATCCAAATGAATGATTGAATCAATCAAAACTGACTGATTTCATCAATCACTTGAAATGACTGATTTGAAACAGTCATATGTCAGTCGTCAAATCCGGACTGATTCAAATTTAGAGTGTAGTAGCCCACTTTAGCACCCAATTAGCTGGTCTAGTCTAGTTCTAAGCAGTGTAAAAACGTTACAGTTCTATTTAGCACCACATTAGTCCGTCTAATTAGCACCATATTAGCAATTAGACGGTCTAATTTGGGCCCGAATAGTTCCCCAAAATTTTTCCACACGGGTTTATGTACCTATTGTCAAGTAGCAACAGAAATGTTTAACAGTATGATGGCATTCTTTAATGTTAATTGTATAATGAAATGAGCTGCACGTGTATAATCTATAAACAGTAGAGGTATGTACAGTCAATCGTCGTCTTGATTTCCGAAGGACAGGACAAGATAATAAATTAATACATTTCAAAGATGCATCTCACAGCGTGTATCGTATTTTCGTACAGAGGAGAATGATTTCTTTTAAGACAGGTGTTCATCGACGCGTGCATACGGTTGACGAGTCACGTTCGATTCGCGAATGACGTCGCGTGCAATTGGTAGCACGGTTTTTTCACCAAACATCCTGCACGTCACGAATATTCTTTACTTGCAGACAATAATCAAGACGTCGCTTGTCATACCCAATACCATCAAAGAGAATCAAAACCTGTCAATGCAAAAATGCTATACCTCTGGGAGGTTCAAAATCGTAAATTGTTCCCAATTTATCTCAGTAAAAAATGAAATATTTGGAAATAATGTTAGACAGTTCTTGAACGAAACTTGATTGGTCAAAGTAATTGGTTTCGTAAATTTTTGTCAAGAATTTCAATTATATTTCTTTATGATTATGATTGAA
This sequence comes from Synergus gifuensis, assembly GCA_904066015.1. NCBI lineage: Eukaryota > Metazoa > Arthropoda > Insecta > Hymenoptera > Cynipidae > Synergus > Synergus gifuensis. The sequence continues at coordinate 2,538 of CAJFCO010017375.1, read as the reverse complement.
GTTGAGTGAAAGAGAGTGACGCCACTCTGCAATTGTCTAATTATCCAATCATGTTCTGTTTATTATTTAAATGAGACTTAATGTATTTTATTATATGTTGTTTTGTCATTAACAAATGATATTCCAGTCACGAAGGAGAAAAGTAATGCATTTACATAGATTACACTAAAAGTACCTTCACACATAATAAATAAACCTGATTTTCTCTCAAATAATAACTGACATGAAGATGTTCGCAACACCTGCTTTTCGAAAGAAAAGCAACATTGGTTGCGTGACATAATAATGCTTAATGCAGTTATAGTCTGCTTCCGAAAAAAGATAATAGTATAGCGTTTTGCGGTTTTGTGGACGCGAGCTGACTGCGTCGGGCCTACGGTCAAAATTCGACAGTTCATTGTCAGCCAAAAGTACCTTTGCAAAACCAACGCCAGTGTGTGCTGTATGTTATACACGTTACATATGTTATATGCCATTTTCACTCGCCACGTACAGTGACCACATTATGTGTCAGCGATGACCGCTCGAAGGGGCCGAGAATGATGAGCCAATTTCACGGGATTCGCGTGTAAAGCGAATCGGAACACACATGACACGATGGAGGATCAAAATTGGAGGAAAAAAAAATAATCCGACACGAGAGACCGAACCGGAAGGATATTGCGGTGCAAATTGGCAGAATCCTGTCTCAAAAGGAGTTTTGAAGTGTGTAGACTTTTATGCGAGGGTGAAATCACGCATCGACTTCCGTCGAACTAATATTGCCAAGAAAGGTTCAAATCTTTTCAACGGATATTCGAAATTTGGCAACGGTCTGTTCGTCTGTTGTTATTTAAATCAGTTTTTATTTATATTGCGAACGGAAATCGAAGTATGACGTTTCTTTATTCAAGTCTTTATATATATTCAAGGCTTTCACAATTTCACATGCTTCGAATTTCAATTTGCGGAATTTGCGTTGGAAAAAGGGTTTTTGGAAAATTTAGTTTAGAAAAGTGGTTGGGAGATAGTAATATCAACATATTTGGAAGTCCAATCAGAATTCTAATGCGGGCAGTAAAGGAAAAAGTTGATAGTTAATTGTCTTTTAGGACTTGATTTATATGTTAAAGTTCATTGCACGACAATTAGACGCGTCTGGCGCTAAACCCTTAAGACATGCTTATTAATTCATTTTAATACCAGATAATAAGCTAGAATCTAGAAGAAGGCCGTTACTCATTTCAAAAGCAGTTTTTCTCCTCACAATTTGTCCGCACGAAGACATAATTTCTCTCGTCTCGCCGAGGTAATCGAGTTGGACATAGGTAAGCGTGCGTAACAAACGAGCAGAACGGACGAAACATTAATATCTTGGTCTGACGAAGTCCAACTAAACTTTCCCGACCCGACTCGTGTTTTTCCCGTGACTCTCAGTCCACTCCGTAAAATTAAAAATTCATTTATTTGTTCAGAGGGGCATATCTTGTCATTAGTGAAAAATTGGCGTGTATTTATTTACTCGTTAGTCTAGCCTAACACACATGACTGGCACTTTTCCGTGAACCATTACACCTGCTATTAATTTCTTTCTCCTTTTCACCCATATATAATTTCAAAACAATAATGAAAATTTGTGGACATGAAGTTCGCGGACATTCGTCGGCAAGGCGCAATTTCGATTTATTAAAGTGGTTTGAGAGTCCGGCGTTATAAGGGCTAAACTTCTAATGACTTTTGACAGCTAGCCATGCGACGATTTTCATCTCGTGTTTTACTCGAACCTGATATTAAAGCCTCCGTTGTTTCGATTTAATGATAGGCTTCTAGCGACAGAAACTTCCGGTCCATTCTGACCTCGTTAAAAAATTGTTTTATGGATTTGTTAAGCATCTTCAAAGTGACTAAAGTTTTTTGTCTTCCAAAAGCTACACTTTGGAAACACTTACACTTACATTTTTTATGTAATTAGTTCATTGAAAACCTGATTTTGACTCAAAACTTTATCCACAACACGTGATGAGTTTTATTTTTAAAAAAATACAGAACCCTGATGCTTGATAAAAGTGTTTCTGAACATTTGTATCGAGGCTTATCGTAAAATGAATAAAAAGTCTCGCCACCCCATTAAAAGTTTTTTAACCCCACATTACCTTTTCCCAAGCGCCGTACGGTTCCTGGAAACTAGTGACGCGATTAATTTTCGCTAGAAAAATGTACCGTGTGTGACCCTTTACGCATACTGTCTCTGCTTTTTCTATCCCTCCTTATCCGGATCTCTTTATGTCTTTTTTTTTGTTTCTGCCTTTGAATTTCGGTATAGGGAGAAAAGATCGTGGACGCGGCCGACCGCCTCTACTAAGAAGGGTCCTTTGGCGGTGGACCTCTCGTAGCGCCGGCGCCTATGTTTTTGCTCCTGACTCCTTTCTCTTTTCTAATGTACCTAGAAATCCTCCTGGAATATCTAAAGTACGCGTCACTGATCATAATGCACATGCCAACTTCAGAGAGGAAACAGGAATAAATATACAGGGTGTTTCGCAAGCTCTCTGTATCCTT
>CAJFCO010017366.1:0-18810 GCA_904066015.1 Synergus gifuensis | reverse complement strand
CATGTTAGATATATTGACATTAAAATATGTTGAAAAAAACCTTTTTTAGGAAACTGGATTTTGTCACCACCACAAAGCTTCCTCTATGAGGAAGCAAAAGTTAAAGGAATTTCCACAGAACTCGAGTGAATTCTGCGAAATTCTAAGAATTCAGGAAGATTCTACAGAATTCAATCAACGTATGCATTTTAAGTATGGGAATTATCTCCTCGAGCAATGATTTTTAACTTGGTTGCTAAGAAAAATATACTTGTTAATTTTCAAATCTCTTTTAAGTGTGAAGTTGCACCAAAGAGTCAAAACCTTCTACAAAAACAAATTGAGGAAAAGTTATACGATCTGAACTTGTATTCTTACACACTCTTAGCAATGGCACATGGATTGTCGGCTTTCTAATTCATTTTTTTGATTGGTTAATCTTTAATTGCTAATTACTCGATAATAATGCACTTCAAAAATTTTTTACTCCGTATTCTTTTTGGAATTCAAAAATATAATTATGTACCTTGAGTACTGGGACACCCTGTATATTTATGACATTAAGTAGCGTTATTTTTTTATCTTGTACACCCAGTAAATGGGGTTAAATAGGATAATGAAATGTGGGGGACTTATACCGTTCAGTCTTGCGGCTGGTACCTTTCAAGATTCAGGTGCTAAATCTCTGGGTGGTCTCGCAGTAGGTGTTGCCTAGGCTGTCATGTCGGCGTTGGTTGATGCTGACGATAAGCCCGTGTTTGGTATCTTGGTCAGCAGGTGGTGATGGTCCTTACAAACGACCGGAACTTGTTTACAGTATACAATTGAAAATTTGTTCGCATTTTTAATCCTTTACAAGCAGGAAAATTTGCCTGAAAGTCAGTATAGGGAAATGACAGGGAAATTGAAAAATTGAATCTTGTAGCCACCCTAATTTTATTATTTACTGTAATTTTACATTTCTTTAGATAAATTAAGCGCAATTCTTTCATTTAGTTGAAATAAATATTTATATCAAACGAGCGAGAAAATATCTAATTCAAATCTGATTCAAATATTTTTTAAGTAAAATGAAAATATTGAATTTTGTAGTTAGATTTTGAATTCTTCGTTTTATGCAAAAATAATCGAAACTAAATATCTTTTCGCTCTGTACATAGTCTTATATTTGAAAAAAGATTAGTGCTACAGAGTGAAAAAATATTTATCTATAATTTTCGTTGAGTAAAATGGAGAATAGAATTATTTTGAGCTTAACACTTGGGTCCAACGCCCTTAAGGGTGTTGGAGCCAAGTTTTAATCTAAAAATTCGATTTCTTCATTTTACTCAACAAATATTAAATTTGGAATTTTTTCCCTCTGTACAATTAATCAATTTTTAACTAGAATTATGCATACAGAGCGAGAAAATATCTAATTCAAATATTTTTTAAGTAAAATAAAAATATTCAATTTTGAAGTTAGATTTTTAATTGTTCGTTTTATGCAAAAAGTATCGAAAATAAATATTTTTTCGCTCTGTACGCAGTCTTATATTTGAAAAAAAATTAGTGCTACAGAGCGAAAAAATATTTATCTATAATTTTCGTTGAGTAAAGTGGAGAATTGAATTTTGAGCATAACATTTGGGTCCAACGCCTTTAAACGGCTTATTTATTTCAATTTTTAATTATTTTTAATTTTGCTGTTATAATATTTGAAACTTTGAAATGTTTCAAAAGTTTTATGAAACTTTTCATTTGGCATATTTTTCAAGAATTTTTATAACCCTATAAGTTAAATGAACGGCATGTTATAAAATTAATTAATAAACATATTCCATTAAAATCTATAGATCGTAAAGCAATAACTCTGTAGATAGAATTTAACATTCTAGATATGCTATAATAGTTATTAAAGCCATTTTTAATTCTTTGTCAAATTTATGACTTTTCATTTGTAAACTTTTCCCAGGACGCCGTCCTAATGAGAGCAGAAAGTTTAAAGAAGAAAGCAGAAAATCAAAAGAGTAAAAAGGACAGATAGTTCACTCTCTCTTTCACTCTTATTATTTTCTGCTTTACTTTTTTTTTGCTGCCATTGACCATTGACCTATAAAATCTTGTTAAAATTCTCTTCAAATTCGTGACAAATTTTAAAAATTGATGTAATTAAATATTTAAATATATCATGTAATTTTATATCTATTTTGTATTTGAATAGTATTAATATTATTAACTTACAATAAATATAAAATATCTGAGTAGGATAAATATTCGTGTAGTCCATCACTGCGCACAGTGGGTTAAAAAAAAAGTTTGCGGACAAATTGATATTCAAAAGTTCTTTCTGAACCGATTTGAACCTTTTTTTTTTTTCAATTAAAGCTTATAAAAGTTCGCACATAACTGTCGATCCATATTTTGAAAAAAAAAATTTCTTTTTTTTTAATTTAATAACAAAAATGAAAAAAAAAAAAATTTTGTTTTTTGAGTACCGAGTTTTGAGAAATACTTATATTCAATCCCAAGTACCTAGAATCAATGAAGCAACTATCTAGGAAAGTTGTCCAATAGCTTAGAAATTGTTTAAAAATTTATTGAATTTGTTATAAACAAATAAGTGGGTAAAAATGGTTTCATGGGGATTGACAGTGATTCGTCAATTTATTCGCACTAAATATGAATCATTTATAGACAGAAACCGTTTTTTAACTAAATTGATGAAAGACAATAAATAATTTGTTATTTCATAAACAAATTTTATAAACAATTGACCATATAAGATATTTATGATGATATAAATGAAGTTTTTTCTACTGAATCGGCCAAAAATTATAGAAAAATGTCACTTACTTACCCGATTTAGTCATTGGATAATAATTAAAGATTGTTTAAATCAATTTAATTAACAAATGCACTGTTTGGCTATTTTTAGTGGTGAAAACTTGGTTCTTTCAACATAATCAAGTGTAAATGACTAATTTTTAAACCTTTAGGGAGTTTACATGTCAATAAACAATTTTAATTGATAACAACAATTATATAAACAAATTTTTATCAGCTTCGGAATTTTTAGAGAAAAAAAATGTGTTTCTGTGATTCATGAGCAACTTATTATTTAGCAATGACTCTTTGCTATCAATCAATAACAATTGATAATTGTTTTAACAAAATTAATTAACAAATGCATTTCTCGGCTATTTATAAAAGTAAAAACTCGGGGTTTTCAACGTATCTTACTCTAACTTTTAAACATTTTTTTATACTTTTAAACTTTTTAATTTTTTCTATACTTTTAAACTACACTCGAATCTCCCAAAAAATCTCCAACAAATCTTGTTGTTCCAATCGGTCAGTCATCAGAAGAGGCACAAGAAGCCAAAAATAAAGACTTCAAAAGGTGCAGGGAAAATAATACCAGAAAATGCAGTCGTATTGACACAAATACTGATTTACTGCATTACCTTTTATTCTGCGCTGATCTTTATATAACGAGTTTAAGAACTGATTTCGTAAAGCCAGAAAAACCATTGCTTCAGTGTCTCCAGATCGTGGGATTTTTCGGCCCCCACTCTACGACCCACGAGCTCATGCTTTCTCTCTCTAGCAACAGTCACGAACCTATTGATAGAGAAAGATAGCATGAGCTCGTGGGTCGTAGAGTGGAGGCCGAAAAATCCCACGATCTGGAGACACTGCATTGCTTCCAGAAGCTAGAGCAATGCTTCTAGAAATTACTAACATCTCTGCTTAGGAGTAAAAAATCGGATAGTTTTTTTACAAAAAAAAAGATTTAAAACTTTGAAAGTTAAAAATAATAAAAAGTTTAAAAGTATAAAAAAAATTAAACAGTTTAAAAGTATAAAAAAAATATTTATAAGTTAGTTACAAACAGTAATACACGTTGAAAACCCCGAGTTATTACTTTTATAAATAGCCGAGAAATGCATTTGTTAATTACTTTTGTTAAAAAAATTATCAATTGTTATTGATTGATGGTAAAGAGTCATTGTTAAATAATAAGTTGCTCATGAATCACAGAAACACATTTTTTTCTCTAAAAATTCCGAAGCTGATAAAAATTTGTTTATATAATTGTTAATAATTAAAATTGTTTATTGTCACGTAAACTCCCTAAAGGTTTAAAAATTAGTCATTTACACTTGATTATGTTGAAAGAACCAAGTTTCTACCACTAAAAATAACCAAACAGTGCATTTGTTAATTAAATTTGTTTAAACAATCTTTAATTATTATTTAATGACTAAATCGGGTAAGTAAGTGACATTTGTCTATAATTTTTGGTCGATTCAGTAGAAAAAACTTCATTTATGTCATCATAAATACCTGATATGGTTAATTGTTTATAAAATTTGTTTATGAAATAACAAATTATTTATTGTCTTTCATAAATTTAGTTAAAAATCGGTTTCTGTCTATAAATGATTCATATTTAGTGCGAATAAATTGACGAATCTCTGTCAATCCCCATGAATCCATTTTTACCTTCTTATTTGTTTATAACAAATTCAATAAATTTTAAAACAATTTCTAAGCTATTGGACAACTTTTCTAGATAGTTGCTTCATTGATTCTAGGTATTTGGGATTGAATACAAGTATTTCTCAAAACTCGGTACTCAAAAAAAAAAATTGTTTTTTTTTTTCATTTTTGTTATTAAATAAAAAAAAAAAAGAAATTTTTTTTTCAAAATATGGATCGACAGTTTTGTGCGAAATTTTATAAGCTTTAATTTAAAAAAAAAAAGGTTCAAATCGGTTCAAAAAGAACTTTTGAATATCAATTTGTCCGCAAACTTTTTTTTTAACCTACTGTGCTGCGGAACCCTGTTAGATTCTTTCCTCTATGGTTAGATGTGTTTTCAGAGCTACATGTCACAATCTGATTAGAAAACAGGCTCAAACTTGATGAGTTTCTAAACGCAAGAATGATTCGGATGTCTTTAGAAACGCAATGAAATCACCGACCAATAGAAGCATGGGAAATACGCGTCACCTTGGGGATTCCCTCTGTTCCTTCCCCGGTTCAAGCATCGCCTTTGAGTGTTTACACCGGGCGGCGTTGCATGGCTTATAGTAAGTTGCGTAACTTTTACCAAGTCTCTCAAGAAGTGTGAAAGTTGTGCCAGGTAGTGATGTCAAAATAACCAAAATAATCTGTTCTTGAACTTATCAAACGATTGAAATATTTTTTATTGTGTTAAAAATAATTTTTTTAATTAATAATAATTTTTGTGTTAAAGTAAATTAAGTCAGTAAGTATAGATGAACTTTTTACTGTAAATGTGCAATTATAGGTACTAACAGTTTGACAAGTTCATAAACAGGTTATTTTGGTTATTTTGACAGCCATACTTTCACACTTCTTGAAAGGCTTGGTAAAAGTGTGTAAAAGCAATATCGCTTACTGAAAGTCACGCAACGCCGCTTGGTATAAAGATAATCATATGGAAATTCGCACTATTTTCTATTATAAAATAAAATTAAACAAAAAATACAAAAATTTTAATTTTAATTTTTTTAAAAATCTAAATTCACTCATTATTCGACTCACAGTTAAATTGAAAGAAGGCACTGTTGAAAATTTCATTTCATATCTGATTTATATTCAGAGAATCGTATTACTGTAATATTTAAATACAAACATTTAAAAAATAAGAATTGAATAATTTTAGGTCCTGTAAATAATTTTTTTTCAATTTTAAGGGAAATTAATTTGATTACATCAAATTTTGAAGATTTTTTAAGAATTTTGTGAGTTTTAACGAAATTTTATGTTATTTTAAGTAATGTGAAGGAATTTAACCCATTACTGTCAAAAAGACACGTTTTTGAAGTACTATATACTATGTACTAAGTACTATGAAAACGTCGGACAAAAAATTTAAAAGGTACCTTACCTACAATTTTCGAGTGTTTTCTTTCAGATTGTGCTATCAAAATTTCAAAAAATTACGTTTTTTTACAATATTTTTGCAAAATAAAGTAAAAAAAAAACAGGATTTTTCATACCTTTCTTTTTTCTTTCTACATTTTCGATGTCTTATCGTATTATCATTCAATTATGAAACAGCCTAATCGCGTCCTCGATTGTTATCTTTTCCAACGGTCTTATTATTTTTATTTTTATCACTGTTTAAACTTGCAGAATAACGGCAAAAACGATTGAAAAATTCTACAATTTTTCGACTAATTAATTTTTGCGATTAAAACACGTATTTTATATCGAAAGTGCAAGTGCTATATAGGTACTATGGTTTTTTGGGTCGCTGATTACGAATTTGCTATTTTTTGTGCAAAATTAATTCGTTTAAACAATTTGTTTAAACAAATTATTGCAAAAAATGATTATTTAAAAAAAAATTATTGCAGAATCGTGATCTATGGAAAAAAATATTTTGAAAACGTATATAGATAATTTTAATTATTTAAACAATTATGCAAATTATTAATAAATATATTTTTTTCACACCAAATATGTTGTTACATATGGTTTTCTGGGTTTTCAGGGTTCCTGATAACGAATTTGATATTAATTGTACAAAATTTTATTTTTTACACAATTAAAAAATATTTTTTTTTTAATTTTAAAACCGTTTCTGGAGTTGTAATTTACGCTAAACGTTACAGAAGGATAATACTTTTATATCTTGAAATAATTTAAAGTTTGTGTATGGTTGAATATATCGTGGAAAAAATGTTGGAACACTAACTCATGAGTTAGGGTAATGGTTTAGGTAATTGACTTCCGTCCGATAGGTCGTGCGTTCGATTCCTCCCGCATTGTGTGCGAAATTTTATTTGTTATATAAGCGTTAAAATTTACAAATAATAATTATTTATAAGTATATGCATAATATATCTATGAATAAATCATGTTCTTAATTAATAACATTTATTTATATTTTTTTTATAATTTCTCAGTGTAATGGGCCATTAACATTTGCTGATTTCGCGCCAATACTGGCAGGCAGTATTGGGCCGACAACGGCAGCCAAGCCTTGGCTGCAAAGTACAGGACATAGTTATCATTCCGTCATTGGCGCGATAATGACAGCCGAGGTTCGGCAAAATGTTCGCCGACTCTGGGCCAATGCTGGGCCGTATGTGATTTCGCACTTGCGGTCATTTAAATCGATTGCTTGGATTTAATTAAGGTTTTAAAACTATCATCTTGTACAATTAATGTAGATCTTTAGTAAATATCTCTCAAGTTGCACATTAATTACCCTTATCTGAAAATTTCAATCCCGAGGTATAGATTACGTGTCACTATTTCTGAGAGTCATAAAGAATTGAGAAAGCGATATTTTTTATCTGCTCTCAAGCAAATTATTACTAAAAAAAATACTTAAAATAATACTACTCGTCAGGAAAATTTTGGACGATAAAAATTTTAAAGCGGGTATTAAACATGTGATGCGCAGATAGAATTTCAATATTTTATGAAAATAATGTTTACCATATTTAACTTTTATGTTTTTTAGTAACTTATAATAATATAATAATCATTATCCTATTACAAGACTTTTATTACACTTTTTAATTTTTATATTGTTGAAAAAAGCCATGATTGTTGGCCTCAGATAATAAAAGTAAATAAAGTAAGAATTTATTATTAGTTTATTACGTAGTTTGCAATAAAACAAAATTAAATGCACCAAAATTCTCCGTGAATAAAGTTTTTATTCAAGTTTATTATAAGAACATAAATTTTGTATGCATGTAAATCTTATAGGAACTTAATGATGGGGTCCAAGCGGGCCAAGTACCTCATAATATGTACCCTGATCTACACGTCCAATTTTGGTAGAAGGATTATAGGTTATTGTAACATCATGATTTCCCCTTGTTATATAAGTGTTTCCATTTGGAAATAATATATGAGTACCAGGCGGGAAATTCCGAAATGCTGTAGCTTCCACAGTCAAAGTAAAACCAAATCTATGTGTTGGTGGAGAAGGTGGACGAGGATTACTTCCTGACCCTTCATTTTGAGATTGTGAACTTAATTCTGTAAGAAGAAAATCGGAAAAATAAATTGACAAAAAAAATTACATAAATGAAATTGTGGGGTCACTTTAATTTGCAGGGCAAATTTTTTCCACTTTTTGAGGCCACAGGAAGGACTTTTTAAAAGTTTTTTCAAGTTCTGAAGGGAAAGCAGGCTCAAACTTAGGGGACTTGCTTTTTCGATTTTTGATTAGAGGAAAATATCAGCGTAATTCAATAATTTTACCTGGTGTATTCACCGCCGCCGGCCATTTTGTCCATTGCTGTCAATGTGTGTGTGAGACACATCGGTAAATACACTAGGTAAAATTATTGAATTACGCCGATATTTTTCTCTAATCAAATATCGAAAAAGTAAGTCCCCCAAGTTTGAGCCTGCTTTCACTTCAGGACTTGAAAAAACTTTTAAAAAGTCCTTCCTGTAGTATTCTACAGATTTCTTGACCCTCCTGCATCAGCCTTAAAGTACTTTATATATATATAGTCCAAATTTTGAGGGACTTTTAATTACTTATAATAATAATATTATCTTGTATTCGACTTACGAATGGAACTGAAGAGAACCATAAAGGTGAGGAGTAGAGTGCCAATAACAATCTTCATTTTTTCGTAATCGGAAAACTGACTTCTGCGTTTTTATGACTGATAAGTCAGAATACATTCACTGCTTTATATACTAGTAAAGTCTTTGCGAAAAACAAAATGAATTTAATACCTCGGACTTAAATCCTCATATAACAATAAAACATTTCTATTATGCAGATCGCGTGTCACTCTTTGTGAGGAATATGTACATAATCATTTTTGGTTCGCACAACCTTGAGATGTCCGAAATTTTGTAATATGTCACTGTAAAAAATTTCGGGAATCCTCCGTAAGATTTCTTTCCACATCTGTGGTTGGGAAAATGATTTTCCCGAAAAATTTAGGAAAATTCCCAAAAATTTAGGTAATTGAACAACACCTACAATTTTATAAGGAGTTTTCCTAAATCATTGGGGAATTTAACTGAAACGTTAGGGAATATTACCTAAATATTTATGAATTCAGGGGGTATTCTAGTCTAGAAGTACAAATATTGGGTGTTTTTTGAAACTCGATTAAAAAAAAACTAAAAATATTTTTACCATAAACTTTTTTACAGAACATTTATTCATATTCCAACAATATGTAAAAAAATTTAGAAAAAAAAAATTCGAAAATTGAACAAGTTACAGGCTGATGAAGTGGGGGGTGTCGAAAAAACGGTGCGTCCGTATTGACACGATTCCAACCCTTCTGGTGGTCGGAAAAAAAAAAAAAAGATTCTTAATCAGTAAGAATGTCGCTATCGTCTGAACTAAGATAAATTAAAAAAATTTTTTTTGACAAAATGGCGACTGTTTGAAAAAAAAGTGATTTTTTGCCCTTTTTTTCAAGATTAAACATTTTTTTAAAATAGTAAAAATCAAAATTTTTAAATGATCCTAGTTCAGACGATAAAGGGACATATAAAGAAGGTCCACACCAAATTTCAAGTTAATCGGTTTATTAGAACTTCAGAAATCATGTCAAAGGTGACGAAAAAAGTAGTTTCGAGAAAAACGCGTTTAAAGATTTGAGCAAAGTTGCACGCAGTTTTCTCTTACATTTCGTTAATCCGCGATTCCTGCTCCATTCCTGCTCCATTTTTTTTTAATTAAAGCTTATAACCATAACTATCTAGGAAAGTTGTCCAATAGCTTAGACATTGTTTAAAAGGTTATTGAATTTGTTATAAACAAATAAGTGGGTGAAAATGAATTCATGGTGATTCGTCAATTCATTCGCACCAAAGATGAATCATTTATAAACAGAAACCGATTCTTAACTGAATTCATGAAAGACAATAAATAATTTGGTATTTTATAAACAAATTTTATAAACAATTGACCATGTTAGGTATTTATGATCACATACAGGAAGTTTTTTCTAATGAATCGGTCAAAAATTACAGACAAGTGTCACTTACTTGCCCGATTTAGTCATTCAATAATAATTAATTATTGTTTAAACAAATTTAATTAACAAATGCACTGTTTGGCTATTTTTAGAGGTAAAAACTTGGTTTTTTCAACATAATCAAGTGTAAATGACTAATTTTGCAACCTTTAGGGAGTTTACATAACAATAAACAATTTTAATTGTTAACAACAATTATATAAACAAATTTTTATTAGCTTCAAAATTTTTTGAGAAAAAAATTGCGTTTCTGTGATGCATGTGCAACTTATTAGTTAACAATGACTCTTAGCTATCCATGAATTTTGTTTTCAAAAAATTCCGAAGCATATAAAAAGTTGTTTATATAATTGTTGTTAACAATTAAAATTGTTTATTGTTATGTAAACTCCCTAAAGGTTGCAAAATTAGTCATTTACACTTGATTATGTTGAAAAAACCAAGTTTCTACCTCTAAAAATAGCAAAACAGTGCATTTGTTAATTAAATTTGTTTAAACAATAATTAATTATTGTTGGATGACTAAATTGGGTAATTAAGTGACACTTGTCTGTAATTTTTGACCGATTCAATAGAAAAAACTTCATTTATGTGATCATAAATACCTAATATGGACAATTGTTTATAAAATTTGTTTATAAAATAACAAATTATTTATTGTCTTTCATGAATTCAGTTAAAAATCGGGAAATTTTTGGGAAAAATTTTTAGGAAAATCCCCTGAAAGTGTTTGGGAATTTTCCCTACTAAATGTTTGGGGAAATTCCCGAAAAGTGTTTGGGAAATGAGCGTCCCAAACATTTTCGGGAAAGTTCCCGAAAAATTTTTTACAGATATTTTTTTAAATTTCTAGATAATTTCTAGATAAAATGATTGTACGAAAATTTTAGGATCAAAAAAAGAAGTTCATCGTTGTCGTAAACGTTGCAAACTTAAGTTTCATCGCGAGATAAGAGAGCGATATTTTTTCTCGACTATCAAAAAGAAATATTGGTTTTGTCTTGACAGGAATTGTTACATGAAAATTCTGGAGATTTTTGTAGCAAGGTCAAGACAATCTCGAGAAATTATTTACGAAATTTTTTACGATGCAAATTTTAAAGCAGGTATTATACTTTATTCGCTGAAAGAATATTTCTGTGATATTTGCCTATAAAAATTCCACTTAAAATTCTTTGAAATCTCCCAAAATCTCTTGTATTCTTTAAATTATTGCAAATCCTTCTGAACCCTTTGGAATTTTTTTTAAATCTTGATTTCCATGCAATGCTATTATTTTTTTTTATTTTGAAGTCTTTTTAAATTTAATAAATTTACTGTAAGTTTTTTAATATCTTTTAATTTACTACAAAATCACCCAAAAATCCTTGAAATCTCTTTAATCAGCCGATAGTTATTAAAATTATTGAAAGTCTCGTACAAGTTGTTAAATTTTTCTCAAAATTCCTGGAAATCTTCTGAAATCGGTTAAATTCACTTTCACTGAAAATCTCGAAAATCTAAACAATATTGGCAGTTTAAATATTAAGTTTCTTTCACTAACAATTATTTGTAATACAATTGAATCAATATTTTAAAGCTGTTTTTATTTTAAAATATAATCAATTTGAAATTGATAAAATATAATCAAATTGAAACTTTGAATTCATTCGGATTGAAAAATTTCTTCGGAATGGTTCGGATTCATTCGAATTGAAAATTCTGATGGAAAAGTTTCTTCGGAATGGCTCGGATTCATTCGGATTGAAAATTCGGATTCATTCAGGATGAAAAGTTTCTTCGGAATGGTTCGGATTCATTCGAATTGAAAATTCTGATGGAAAAGTTTCTTCGGAATGGTTCGGATTCACTCAGATTTAAAATTCTGATTAAAAAGTTTCTTCGGAATGGTTCGGATTAATTCGTATTGAAACTTCGGATTCATTCGGATTGAAAAATTTCTTTGGAATGGCTCGGATTCATTCGGGTTGAAAAGTTTCTTCGGCACGGTTCGGATTCATTCGGATTAAAAAATTTCTTCGGAATAGCTCGGATTCATTCGGATTGAAACTTCGGATTCATTCGGATTGAAACATTTCTTCGGAATGACTCGGATTCATTCGGATTGAAGCTACGGATTCGTTCGGATTGAAAAATTTCTTCGGAATGGTGCGGATTCATTCGGATTGAAAATTCGGATTCATTCGGATTGAAATTTCTTCCGAATGGTTCGGATTCATTCGAATTGAAAAGTTTCTTCGAAATGGTTCGGTTTCATTCGGATTCGCTCGAATAGATTTCGCATTGGCCCGGATGACTTTGGATTGACTCGGATTGGAATCCTATCCGAAGCTTTCGCCAGGGAAGCAAACAATTTTTTTTACGAGTTTGAACTGAATTCCTATTCCAAATTTTTCGAACTGTGAAAATTTTTTTCATGTTTTTAAAGTCATGTATTATATACTAAAATTAAAAAGAAGGTCAAAAGGTAAAAAGGACACAAAAAAATAGGTTGAAAATTTCATATTGTGGAAAAATCAATATTATATCTAGAATCTTTGTGAGAGATTCAAATAAAGCCTATCGATATCAGCAACACGTATCTATGTCGCACAACTTCTTTCTGAAAATTATTTATCTATAATCTGTAACACAAACATATAATTATACATTGCATGCAAAAAATTGAAAGTATTTATGTAATTCGTTTTCTCATTTTGCAAAACTAAATTTACATAATATATTATATATATATATATATATATATATATATATATTTTTTTTTTTTTTTTTTCTCTCTTATCCAACACATCTGTGTCATTCCTTGGTTGACAGGAAAAGACTTCACACTAGTGTTTCTGAAGATCGGATTATAAAAATAAAATTTCCTCAGGCAAATATAAATTGGTGATATATTCCAATTACAACCAGTCAAAACTAAACACTCATGTAATCTGTGACGACTATTCAGACATTTTTCGCTTATTAAAATAGTAAAAAAATGTGTAAGTATTTCCAAATATTAATACTGGTGTTGCTCTTCATATGTGATATAAATTGTAAACGTAAAATTGATAGTCCGAATTGGTTAAGGCACTTAACAAGATATGTTGTGCGAAATTCCCACGTTCATCAATTGTTGTTTCTAATTGACGATGAAAGTATGAAAAACTGCACAACGGTTGACACAGTAATTCGTCAACTAAACCGCAAATTTTCTACTGTAACTATCCTTTTCGATCAGATCGACGATAAAGAGTTTCAAAGTTCTTGGTTTGTAAAATCTTTGGTGAATCCTAGATCGACAACATTGTATATGGTTATTACTCAATCAAAAGGTGGTAGAAACCCATCAAAACTCAGTAAACCAATAAGTTTTCTAATTCGAACATCGTCACCTAATATCCGACCAAAGTGTTTGTTCCTTTTTCTGACTGAAGATGACCAGAATTCAAATTTTGAAGAATTGCTTCGCATGATGTGGCAACACCAGTTTCTAGATGTTACTGTTCTCGAAGTTTTAGAAGGAAAAGCCAGTAAACCACTGATTCTAAAAAGACAATCAAGTCTGGTGACACTAAACTACTTCAATCCGTTCATCAACATCGTAACCAGGAAGCTCTATAACTTGAAGATAGATTGGTTTCCAGAAAAACTAAATGATCTACAAGGATATCCACTAAAAGCTGGATTATTCAATCGTCCACCTACTGCTTACGTCAAACGGAACTCCACTCATCACCCAATTGAGTCGTTTGGACCAGATGTAGATCATGTAGAGGTCTTATCAAGAAAAATGAACTTCAACATAATTTTCGTCCCATCACGAAAAGAAGACTTTGGAAAGTTTGACTGTAATCCAGCTTATGCAGATGGCTTCATGAGGATGATATACAACAGAAAAGTCCAGTTTACAATTGTCCATTCAGTGGTACCTCCTTGCCCTAATAAAACACAAATGGAATTCACATTCTTCGGATTAGAAAATTTTTGGATCATAGTACCAATTATAAAAAAGCAGAACCTAATTTTGGTGGGACAGAGGGAATTGTTTTTGGCAACGATGTTGATAGTTCTGTTGACTATAAGCACATGGCTTCTTTCTCGCATTTTGCGATTCAAGTCTTCATCATGGGAATTTATAAACATTACCGCCCTCATTCTCCAAACATCAGTGCCGATACAGCCACGGAATTTGAAAGAAAGGATCATTTTCTGCACTTTAGCTGTTACTGGAATTGTATATGCTTCAACAATTTATGCCGGATTTACTGCTTTTAAATTCGAAACTAAATCGGAGGATCAGATAAAAACATTGGAAGACATTCGTCTATCTGATTTTAAAGTTTTGGCTCATCCAAATTTCGCACGGTCAGCCTACAGAGTTAACCCCGAATTGGTACGAGAATTAGAAAAAAATATTACTTTAAGCGTTCAGACAGAATCCGACTGCTACAAGCTTATACAGAATCTGGATACTGTTTGCATCATGAGAAATGCAGAGAGCCAACATTTCGTTCAAAGTTTCAAGAATGACGACGGTTCACCAAGAGCAAAAATCTTAGATGAATCGCTATGGACATCATTAAATACTATGATGCTCGAAAGTAGTTCCCCCTACACAGATAGATTTAATGCTCTTGTCGAGAAGCTCATGGAATCTGGTCTCCGCAAAAAATGGATAGAAGCTAATAATATCAGAACTTCTACAGGGAAGTTGAATAAACAGGAAATTGATGGAAAGGAAACGATTGTGCCGGACAGGATGTTTAGCGTTCTTTTGATTATACTTGTTGTTGGTTATAGTGCTTCCATTGCTATTTGGGTTGGTGAAATTGCCATTGCTAAACTCACAAAAGCTTTTCGATGTTATCAGTAATAATTGGTACATTATGGTGATATCAAGACTTGATTCCAGAAGGTGAAGAATATGTGTCACTATCACTGTCACACCTACATTAGAACTTGGCTCCAACACCCTTAACCCATTAACGCCGAGAACTGCAGAAAAGTTAGGTAAACTTTGACAAAGCAGGAATTTTTTTGCATTCTGACCAATAGGAAATCCAATATGGCGTTGTTTTTGAGAAAAAACAGGAAAAAATCGAAGACGAAAAAATTTTGAGACTGAATTTCGTATCGAGAACATTTTTTCGATTTGACGCAAACATGCACAAAGGTGCATAAACATGTCAAACTTTAAAAACATGGTATTTGAACATTAAAAAATTCAATATGGCTACCCAATATGGCGGCTTTTTTCGAAAATTTTTTGTCATTTTTGCCCCTAGTGGATTATGGAAAACTGATGTAAGATACGAACAACATATATATGTCCTTTTTATAGTTTTTTGGGTCGCTGATTACGAATCCGGCTTCAGACTTTCAAAATTTATGCTTTTTAACTTATTGTTATTAACAATTTTTTTTTAATTCACTATTTTGCAATATGCATGTGCTTTTCGCAGTCTTTCAGGTCGGTGATTACAAATCCGTCGTTACTTTTGCAAAAATTTTTTTTTTAACTTTTTTTTATAAACAGTTATTGCAAAAATGAGTTTTCAGCAATGTGTATGTGCTTTTCATGGTTTTTCGGGTCGCTGATTACGAATCCGGCGTTGAATTTGCGAAATTTCGTTTTTTTACCATTTTTCATCAATAATTTTTTTCCAAAATTGAGTTTTTTGCAAAAAAAAACTCACTCTAGTCTGACTTTGAATCTGCAAAATCCTTTACGACGAACAATTTTTTTGAACAAATTACTGCAAAATCAAATTTTTTCGAAAGGTGCCACTTTTCTGTTTCCGTGCAAAGACAGAGTTAGAGAGGGAGTAGTAGGCGAACCAATGCGGTTCCGCGGAAGTAGTGGGGGAGTCAGAGGGTGGCGAGTTAGGGTGTTGATTGATTTGTTCCAGAAAAACATTTTGCAGTTTGGTTATTTTCAAACTGCATTGTCTATAGACGAAATGATGGTGAAGTCTTATGCGAGAACAAGTATGAAGCAGTTCATCAAAGGGAAGCCGATCAGGTTTGGGATAAAACTATGGGGAATGTGTACTTCCAATCCCTGCTGGAAGTAAAAAGATAAAAATCCCATCCATTTCTATCTCTTTCTATGCCTAAGATAGAAAGGGATAAAGATTGTTTATCCACTTTTACCTTTCGCTTATACCCGCCTATCTCTTTTTATCTTCATATTAATCCACATCCACACCTATCTTTTTGAATCTCCTCTTTTCTATGCCCTTTTTTCTCTTGCTTATCTACATCCACGTCTATCTCTCTCAATCCTCACTTATCTACCTCTTTCAACCTATTGTCTATCCCCGTATATCTCTTTCTATTTCCTTTTCAATCAAAGTTTGCTCTATCTCTTTGAATCTCCTCTATTCTATTCCTTTTTATCTCTTGCTTATCTACATCCACGCCTATCTCTTTCAATCCCCACTTCTCTACCTCTTTCAACCTATTGTCTGTCCCCGTTTATCTCTTTCTATCTCCTTTTCAATCAAAGTTTGCTCTATCTCTTTGAATCCGCACTTCTCTATCTCTATTTATCTCCTGCCTATTACAGTCCATCTCTTTCTATCTTCTTGTTACTCAAAATCGCTCTTATCTCCTTCAATCCCCACTTCTCTATTCCTTCCTATCTCCCGCCTATTCTTGTCTATCCCTTTCTATTTCCTTATCAAAGTCAATTCATTCCCATCTCTTTCAATCCATACTTTTCTATTCCTTTCTATCTCATGCCTATTCTCATTTATACCTTGCTATCATCTTGTCAATCAAACTTCTCTCCTATGTCTTTTAATCACCACTTTTCTATCCCTTTCAAACTCTCACCGATCCCCATCTATCTCTTTCTATCTCCTTGTAAATCTAAATTCACTCCTATGTGCTTCAATCCCTTAATTTGTATCCCAACCTAGTTCTAAACCTAGCTCTTTCAATTTCTTCTTCTTAGTCTCAGCTTAACTTTTTCATATTCGAATCCTTCCTTGTCTATTTCATTTCGGCTCAAATATTTCATTAAAGAAAAGTTTGCAATTATCGTTCAAATTCTCTTAAACTTAATTACATCAAAAATTAAATTTCTTCTTTCCAATAAGTTAAAAGCTATCAAAATTCCGCTTAAAATTAACCCAGGATGTCGTAGATACTGTTTGATTTTTTTAATAAGATATTACAAAATACGTCAAATCACAAAGTTTTATGAAAATATCAATAATGTTTGAAATAATGAATATTTTTTAAAATTTCTTGGGCTTTTTTTAAAATTCAATTTCTATAAAATTTGATAAACAATAAAAATATATAATCTAATGATTCCTCTGCATTGTACGAGGGCTTAAATTTAAGGAGTTAGTACCAAAGTTTTCACCTTTTTTTTAAGAATTTTTTTTTTTTAAATTAAAATTTATATTACAGCTTAGAAATGAGGTTAGAAATGAGGAGTTTAAAGGAAAGAGTTTAGTGATTCTGATGATTGACAAAAAGATTGAAAAAGATAGAGTTTGATAAATATAAGAGATAGATTGGGATAGAGCTAGATTGGATGAGTGATATTGGGTTTTACAACATAACTCCTAAATCATTCGTTAGCTCAGTGGATTAAGCGCTGGACTACGGACTCGATGCGCGCAGGCTCGCGTCCCTATAGATGCAGATTTTTCAGTGTTATATGAGTTAGTGGTAAGATTAGAATAATATTATTGTACAAAATATTGTATTTATAAAATTAATATACATGTTTAAAATATTAAAATTAATAAGTTAATAAGGGAAAGATAACCGTAGGGATAGAAAGAGATAATAATTTCAGACAAAGAAGATAGATTTAGGAATAGAAAGAAATTAAAATTTTTTCTGCACAGAGATAGACTGAGGGATAGGAAGAAATAGATATTACCAGACACAGAGATAGACTGAGAGATAGAAAGGGATAGCGTTTTGGGGATGCAAATCGGCTACTTGAAAGAGATAGAAAAGTTATATCTCCTTCTATCCGCAAATTTCTATCTCTTTCTATATCTTTACTTCCAGCAGGGATGGGTATCTTCTCGCGTGGGATCTATATTGTGGAAAGAACAGTAACGTAGGAGATAATGTCTTGGCGAAATGTGCATTAGGCTCAAGAGTGATGATGAATTTACTGTAAAACCTTCTCTGCACCACGATTCCTCGAAAAATAGGGCTGTATCACATTTACTTTGACAACTTTTTCACAAGTTTTGATTTGCTCTTGCATTTGCAAAAAAGAGGATTGCGTGATACCGGAACCATCAGTAAACAGTAAAATAAACTATATCTCTGTGATGGATTCAAAGCCGGTGTCCATAGCGTCCACTGCCGTTGGAGTTACTCCATTGACTGAAGTGAAGAGGTACAGTGCTCAAGAGCATGCAAAGGTTCACCTCCCCTTCCCAAATGCGTTCCATGTATATAATAAATACATGCGGGATGTTGACCTTCATGATTTGCACTGCAATAATGTTCTTCCATGCATTCGAAGCAAAAAATGTACATAGGTAATCTTCGTTCGTCTCATTCAGGCTTCAATCACAAACGCAGTTGTAGTGTTCAGTACAACTAAGGCAGGAAACACAAAGAAAGGCACGAAGGATTTTGCATTAGAGATTGCCAAGTATTATTTGGAAAGTGCAACCATGAGTCACAGAAAACTGCACAAATCAGAATCTGTAACAAATCAATCCAAATGTTTTTCATGCGCTATAAGAACATTCAAGTACTGCCGAGATTGTAAACTACATTTCTGCAAGATCTGCTTCCCAAAAAATCATTAGATTTGTAGAAATGCGTTTCTTGTTAGCGAGTACTATGTCCGAGAGAAATAGTT